>CAUYRH010072113.1:0-17007 GCA_963574655.1 Perodicticus potto
TTTCTGGTTCCCATGTCTGTGCTTCTAAAGACAGAGAATCACGTCAGCCCTCGCAACCACAGAGGACACCTGCAAGGTAATTCTGAATGTTTAGCAGTAATTTCCGATGGCGCTTGCAAGTTTGGAAGCGTAGTTTTTATCCGGTAGAAAGAGTTAAACTGCAATGTTACTACTTTCTAAAATCAAGATTTCTCTGAGTGACAGGTGCTTGAATAAAAATTATTTTTTACTTTTATTTTCATCTGCTGCCTATCATCAGGCACACAGTTGGCCCAAGTGTATATTAAATGCCATGTGTTTGTAGTGCTGGGAATAACCCTGTGGACAGTCTTTACAACAAACCTACAGCATCCAAGTTTAGCATATTTTTTGACTTAGGAAAACAGCTTTAGAGATTGATATACTTTTGCTGTGAACTTTTTGCATTTAACTAATATAAAACTAAGGTATTATCTTTTTAATAGCTCTTCTGTTCTTATGTGTATGTATGTATGTCTGAACATATTGTATATACACATATCAGTATGAAAAATATTTTGTATAAACTTTTTTCTTTCATAATTATAGATAATTACTGGGAACTTATTTTCTGAAGCCTAGGTTTGAACAACTTAACTCTATTAATAGTGAATAATAATACCCAGAATATTAGTGAGTGAAATATTATCATTGATTTACATTTTTCCATAAAAGAGAAAGTATATTAAAAGCCAAGTTTGTGTTTATTGCATTTAATCCATTTGCACATTTTATTTCTAAATATTTCCTATACAAAAACTTAAGAGTTCTATTTCTGTCTTTCTTCATTCTGATGAAAATCACAGTATTTAAACTTAACATAGAGAAAAAAATTCATCATAGATTGACTTAGAAAAAAAAAACAGCACTTTCAAAATAAGTTGAAAACTCAAAACATTCACCCACTGAACCCTTCAATCTAAACTTTATATGTAAGCAAGCAAACATCAACTGGATGCATTGTTTTTGAAATCTGTTTTAAGGAGAAGATTGAACAGGGTAACGCAACTTACAACCAAAAGAATTCAGAAAATCTATTCATATGAGAGAAATTGAGGTATTTCTCTTCTTGTCAAGTGACTTGAGAAACTTGTGTTTTTGCTGCCGAAAAGGAGGAACACTATGAAATTCTTTTCAAGAAATAGAAAAATTCAGTCTATTGTGAGAAAAGTTCCAAAGGCAGGAGGGTAAAGGAAGATAGGGAAAGATTTCACTTACCTTTCTGAGGAGGGTCCTGCAGAGTGTTGGAGCTGTCCTGGGTGCTGAAGTCCCAGCAGGAAGAGGAAGGCTCTGCCAATTCTCTGCCCTTAGTCCTGGCTAAAGGTTGGCTGTTATTGCCGCCTACTGTTCTTCCCTCCACCCTGACCAGCCTTTCAAACCCCATCTTTTTATAGGGCTTAAGCCTGGGGCTGAGCAATCACAAAGCTCTCTAAAAGACGTCACAGGATGACGGTCTTGGGATGAATAGGACTTGAAGTTCTTATTTAATTGTCATTATGTCTTATTTATATAAATTTAAAGTGAGTAACTTCAAGATGTAAGATAAGAGGAAATTTACTTTGTTTTAAACAACAAAAGGTACCAAGCTTAATGTGAAATGTTTTAATCTTTAATTACTCATAATGAAATAAGAAAATGATTATAGTGTTATAGCTAGGGCTATATTCTTATTTTCTTATTGTTTTCCTATATAAGAATTCTTATATTCTCTCAGAAAATAAGGACTATACGTGTAGGAACAAATGCTAGCGGCAACAAACACTTCTGTTTATTATGCTTATAAATGTATAATTCTCCTCAGTATAAGACATCAATTCTCATAGTGCCATTTCTATTTTTAATGCAATTTGTGTATAGCCTGATTCAATGTTCCTGAAATCTATTGTAATTTTACAAATAATTTTTCACCTCTCTATTATTACACTTCTCTTTTTGTAACAAATCCTAGTATAAAAGTTTCAGAAAGTCACAAGATAATAAAATATGCACACTGTTGTAGAAAGCAACAAATGTGTGCTATTTCATATTTCTATAAAATATAATGTCATAATTCCCAATGTCCTTTCACATTCATTGTATCAAATAACCCCCCAAATGGATTATCAGACCGTAGGCCTCAAGGGATTTAATTTTTATTCCTTTTTAAAGATCATTCTTGTCATTTTAAGAATCTTTGCACTATGTGTAATAGAAATATTTCGTTTTCTGTGTGCAACCCCAGAACACACACATATACACCAGTTTTTGAACACTTCTGACACAGTCACCTGTCAGGTGGTGTCAAAGAATTAGTTGGAATGCATTTATATAGTAGTTTTTAAAACTCATACATAACTTCTGTTTGTGAGTTTTTAACTCAAAGTAGCCTAGCACACATCCAATCAGTTTTAAAGTAAAAAATGCAGCCATTTGAAAGTTTTATAACGAAGTAAAATGCTATCTTTCCTTTTATTTGAAAAATTTCTAGTATGTATTTTCTTTTTACAGTTTTGTTTATAAGTTTCACATAGAAGAATGGCTCTAAATTTCTCTTTCTTTCTTTAAGATTTTTGTATCTATTTGCTTTATTCAAAGTCAGACTGATCCAGTAAAAGAATATCCTGCTATGCTTAATCATACTTTCTAATCCAGTTACAAGAAAAATTAAATGAATTAAATTTCAAAATGCCTGGAAATTTGTTTCTCAGTTGACAGCTCTGACTTAAACCAGAGCTCCCATGGCTTAATTCCAGGAAATCTTTTTTTACCTGATTATCACAAACTAGAGGTTGAAATGGTTCTCATATGGAATTTTTTTAGTCTTAGCTCTTCATCACCCAATTCTAAGTTAAACAATTTCATTTAAGAATAGCAACAGCAAAGTTAGCTCATTGAGAGTCACAGACCAATCAGCTATGAAGGGGATTGTGACAGAAAATATTTTTTTAAAAAGACATAAAAGTTGAGTATTATTTGGTCTAAGCAAGCATTTAACATTCACAGAGTAACTGTAGTAGATTTTTTTCAATGGTAAAGACCATTTCCCCTACTATAATAATTATGAACAAAAATAAAGGGAAATAATTCAATTTTATTACCTCTGGAGTAAAATAAGCTAATGTAAAGAGCTGCATTTTTCTTATGAATTTAAACTAGAAGGCAATAGTTTCAAAATGGAATCACAGCACCATCTGCAGGTTCAAAATCATAATTCACAGATTTTATAAAAATTCTTTTCTTTTTCTTTTTCAAGAAGATGGAGTGTAAACCAGAGGGCTTTTAAACAATACTGAAGGATGCTTCCAGAAAAACAAACATAAGAAATAGTACTGTGGATAAATTTATCCTAAACATCTTGTTCCTATAAAACTTATTAAATATAAAAACACAAATGTGAATTTACTGTTCGAATTTGCTTTTCTTTACTTTCACATATTCTTCCATAATTTGCCCATATTTTATAGCAAAATTATTTTCTACCTTAAGGCCTGTCAGTAAAATTATGCAAGAGAAACTATCATCACCCATTTATACAGGTAGAAAAAACCTTCTAGATCCTTCTTTTACAAATACGTAAACTCGCATCCAAAAAGGTTAACTAAATTTTTGCCAGTCATTTTGGTGTTTTATGATAAATAAGGATATAAAGCCAGGTCTTCTGGTGTCCATTTAGCATTCTTTTCAATAAGTGCTGGTAATGTTCCATTATTGTTACTGTCACCATTATTGATGTTAACAGATCAGATAAGGAATTTGAATGATCATCAAAATATTGACAACTCTGCCTCTTTTCACTAACAGAACCAAAGACAGGGAAAGAAAATGAACATTTTAGACTAAAACATATTCTATGTAGGAAGTTAGGTGGAAGGAATTTTCAAGCTCAGGAGATTGACAGGATTCAGATTTGACATTTTTTCCTTAGTGAAAGAGCTTGCTATTGTGGATGATATGCCTGGACCATGTTCTATTCTGCCTTTTCATCTAACAGCTTTTCCCGCCTAACTCCTCCTAATGCACACCCATTCTTGAGACCTGTCACTGCTCTCCTCCTGGAGAGGTAAGTCTAGATCAGAGATCTAGAAACTACTGTCTGTGAGTCAAATAGGCCCATCCCCTCAATTTTTATACCTCTGGAGGTAAGAATGGTATCTATATTTTTAAATAATTTTAAAAGTTAAAAGAATAATAATATTTTATGAAAAGTGGAAAGCATATAAAATATAAATGTCAGTGTTTATCAAAAAAGTTGTATTGCACCACAAGAAAGCTCCTAATAAATATATTGTCTATGGCTGCCTTTGTGTTATAATGGCAACATTGAATAGTTACAACAAAGACTTATAGATCTCAAAGGCTAAAATATTTACTATTCTCATAAAAAGAATTTTAAAACTCTGGTCTAGGATCTCCAATTTGGGAGATATTGAAGATAACACATTTGGCTTCATATTCCTAAGTCCAATAGCTTTCAATAATTTTATTAGGAAATTTATGTTTGGTGTATATATCTAATGTATAATATATGTATTATACATTGTGTGAACTATATGTACATATTTATGCATATATAATATACATAATGTCCTTTTACTAAAATTATATATTTATAGAAGATGTATATATATTTGTATTATAAAAGTATATGTATTTGCATTCAGGTCTTTTAACATAGAAAATTTGAATTTATTTTCAGAATTTTGTATTCTGTTCATTTTCCCCTGTATAGTTATCAATTAGAATTCATTTTGGAATCTAAAAATATCTTAACAAATATTAAGCAACTGGACCCATAATGGTCTAAATAGTATGACTGAAGACAACCTCTCCCTTAGCTCCAAGACATCATTACCCATCCCATTTACTGGGATTAACAAATGATCTTGAGTTTTGTATGGCCGTGGTTTGCATAGAAGGTGCCTGTCCAAGACCCTATATCTTACTCAGTATTAAAAACAGTTTCAAAGAGACCCTTAGATTCAAGGCTGGTAACTTTGAGCTCCATCCTAGAATGCAGCATGCAGGCAAAGTATGCCTGGCATCTAGCCCTTATTCTTCAGCTGTTCTAACTGGTCTCTAGTTTCAACACCCAGCTTCTCTCCATATATTTCTTCAGCCCATTCATTGGCCCTCAGGCCATCAGCCTGCTTCTTTCATTTTGCCCCACTACTGTGACCTGAATTTTAGTTTATTCTCAGGACAGGACTGATGCCACAGGCTTTCTTTCCTATCGGGAAACTAACCCTGACACACCATGAGTCTATTTCCTTGTGGCCTGGTGGGGCAAGAGACCAACATAGGATTTTTAGGAAAATTATAGGGAATTAATAGACAAAGGTAAAGAGATAGTTTTAAGAGCAGTGGGGTTTTGGGAGGCAGCACACCCTTCTTCATGAGGCTTCTAGTATGATGCCTTGAGTATCAGGTTACCTCCGTATTTATTTCATACATCAGTGTTACAATCATAAATCACATGAAGGGATGGAGACTTTACCTCTTTCATGTTGACATGGATGGAGCTGGAACATATTCTTCTTAGCAAAGTATCTCAAGAAGGGAAGAAAATTATCCAATGTACTCAGCCCTACTATGAAACTTATCTATAGCTTGCTTATGAAGGCTATAACCCAATTATAGCTTAAGACTATGGGGAAAGAGGCAAGGGAGGGAAGGGGAGGGAAGTAGGAGGATGGATGGAGGGAGGGTGGTGGGATCACACCTACAGTGCATCTTAGAAGGGTACAGGTGAAACTTACTAAATGCAGAATATAAATGTCTTAACACACTAAGAAAATGCCATGAAGGCTATGTTAACCAGTTTGATGAAAATATTTCAGATTGTATATGAAACCAGCACATTGTACTCCATGATTGCATTAATGTACACAGCTATGGTTTAATAAAAAAGAAAAAAAGAAGAAAGAAAGAAGAAAACTGTCTATAGTCACAGGTGACATGATCCTGTACATGGAAAATTCTAAGAATTAAACAAATTTATCAGACTTTGTATGCATGTTAAACAAAGTTGCAGGATACAAGATGAATACATAAAAATCAGTTATATT
Source organism: Perodicticus potto (assembly GCA_963574655.1). Taxonomy (NCBI): domain Eukaryota; kingdom Metazoa; phylum Chordata; class Mammalia; order Primates; family Lorisidae; genus Perodicticus; species Perodicticus potto. Next base: position 6,063 of record CAUYRH010072113.1, read on the forward strand.
TTTATACGATAGCAACAAATAATTAGAAAATGGAAAAATAAATAAATAAATCACATGAAGGCAAGGCAAACAATCCCATTATGATTCTTGCTGCACTTGCATTTCTATAAAACTAGACTAATTCTACAACTGATTATGTTAATTGTATGGATTTCCTTGCTACTTTTTATTGTTTTTAAGTATTTATGGTCTTAATACAAACATAGAGTCTTGACAAGGTAAATAATTAGGGGCTGACTTAAGGAAAAAACCCTAGCTGACCCACAGTCACACATCACAGATGTGATATTTTAATACTCTGACAGCCTGTGTCAGAGTATTAAAACACTCTGGCCAAACCAAAGTAACAGAAGAAAAGAGATATTTCATCTCCTTATCTGGTCTGGAGCACATCTTCATGTGTTGAACAAGGTTTAAAGTTTACACATTCTTTACTTCCAAAAAGCCCTCTCTTAGAACACACAGCCCATACCTGGCAGAGAACGGTCACAAGGCCTGCAGCCTGTGGCCACAGGGCAACTATGGGGAGAAGGAGGTCATTCAACCTACTAGGCTTCAGAATATTAAAGTGACAGAGTCTCATGCTTTGCATTCAAAGCCAGGAAATTCATTCCCAATCAATCACCTATTATTGTCTCCTTTTGTCCATACTCTACTATTCTATTCCTAATAATATTTCTAATCTACTAACAATTAATAATTGAATATTGATCTCAGCTTATAAAATCATTATTCTTGGTAATGCAAGCACGTCAAGATATGACCCTTCTCTTAAGTATTCCCACACCTTCCAGCTGCCCTCTCTGCTCAGTATTCTCCATTTGTCCCTTTGGATCCTCTCTCTGCTCTTCTTGACACACCCACAACCTTTGGGGACTGCAACATCCAGGCCCTATGGTCCTCTAGTTTCTGGTTGGACTCATTTCCACTGGTTGAAAATCAAAGGGATAAAACAGGAGTAAAAAAGAGATTTATAGGTATTCCCTCCAACCCTGGTATGGTTTTAAAGATGCTACATGTCTCCTTCAAGACTGAGCATCTTCCTGGTGGCCCCTCTCCTGCATCCCTAGATGTGCCAACAGCTTCCTACAGAGGCTGGTCCATGGGTTCTTTGCAATCTCATTACTTTTGATACATGTATAAAACTCTCCTCAGTCTTTATTAAACTTTTCTTAATTAACCTTTTGAGGGTGCCATTTGCATCCTTCCTAGTCACTTTCTGGTGTACTCTCTCTTCTCAACCACCCGGTTTCTTCTTAAAAACATCTAGTTTTAGGACTACGTGGCTATAGAAGGCCTGTACATTTTTAAAGTTTTAATATTTCTGACTTAAGTTGGTAGAATCCTTAAAGTAATCAATGTGTAAGCTTGGAGGAAAGTCACCCTAGCCCTAAGCATGTCTGTCTAATTAAGGAGCAATTGTTTTTTGAAGATTGTGGCTGAAACACAACTAAATTAGAAGTGCATTCAAGCCCTTGAACCACTCATCTCCCTCCTGAAAAAGAGGCTGGACACATTGCTGACACAAGTCCAGAGGAAAGGTCAAGGTGCTGTCACAAGTCACAAGCCAGACACCAAACCCAGATGGAGGTCTTAACGGGAGTAGCAGAATAGCCCTGGGGAAGAGACCTGAGGCCAACACCTCTCCAGGGATCCTTGTGTTGGGCCCCTCAGGAAAGAAACTCTCATGGTCTGGAAAGTAAAAGCTGTGGGTGGCTATTTGATAATTTTCTTATTCTTATATCGTGTATGTGTAGTCCTTTCACTGTACTTCTCAGTCTTGGAGACTGTTCTAATTTCTGACTCATGAAACCATGATTTTCAGCTAGGTAGAATTTAAGGAAATTTAGTCCTATCACTTTGTTTTGAGAAATTAAAATTCCATACCCCAAAGAGGGATGTGACTTCCAGTCAGTAGCAGAACTGAGATTGGGATTTCTCTTTTCCCTACTCAAGTGGATTGTGAAGCCAGTAAATTTGCAGCCCACAGAATAGAGGACATGTCATGTAACCCCAAGTGATAGGGGAAAAGTGGGGAGAGGATGTGATCTCTGCTGTGGTCATCTGGCTTGACTATTGATGCTGGATTAATGTATACTGATGATGTTAATAGACAGTTGAGTCCAATGACTTACATTTGTTTGAAAATAGCTCTTATCCTAAATAATAACCAAATGATTGCCTCTTAGCCTCTTAGCAAGAGGCATCAGAACAGAACAGGACCTAGAAACAGCTTCCTAGGATCATGCTAATCTCTGCATGGCCAGGGTGCCTCACAGTGCCTACAGTTCTACTGTCTCAAAACAAAGCACCAGGCAGGGAAAAGGGAAGCCTAGCTTTTCTATGGAAATAATTCAGAGCTTAAGTATTAGACAGGAAAGGCATGGGTAATACTTCTTCTCTCTGTACAGAAGAAGAACTACTTTTAGCATTTTTCTTGGGAAAGGAATGAGAATTGAACATTTTGGAGTTATCCATATTTCTAGGCATAGCCAGTTGCCTCTGACAATCATATACTTCGGAATTCTTATAGTTTAAGAGACGGAAAGGAAATGTAAGATTCTGAGATTTTTGCATGACCAAACTGAGGAGTCTCCAAAGAAGGCCAGGTCTCCTGTACAAACTCGACACATTCTCCAAAGCTTTTCCTCCAAGCTCTTCACCACTGTGCTGCCAAAGTGATCTTCTCCCACAGTGTCTCTGATTACACACTTTGTAAAACCTTCCTCTGATTCCCTGTTTCTCATAAAGTAAAGTCCCAACCCAGTCCCAGGCTTACAAGCTAGACTCACATGGCTCCCATCAGTGTATGCAATAAAGAAACCATTACTAGTATTGAGGGGAAAAAGAGAAATATAAAATTGCCAATATAATTTTATTATTTTTTGAGATTATCCTTGTATACAAAGCAAAGAGGCTAAATGTAAGCCCCAAATTGCAAACAGAAACTATATTTTTGGAGTTAGCCATTGATGTTTTCTCTTTCTCCTTTTCTCTATTTCTCCGGATTTTATTATTGAGTTTAAGCTGCTTTTAATTGAAATGATTCTTTTTCTATAATATCAGAGAAAATAAAGTTGTGCCTGAACCAATTTTCTGACATGTTAATTTTATGTTTTCTCTCACAGTTAAAATGGTAATGTCTTCCTTATTAGTCTGAAATTCTAGAATACTCAATAAATAGTAGCTGAGCTTCTTAATCCTTTTGAGTTTGTTTTCTTTGTTTTAAGCATCTAGAAAACACTGTATTAAGGAAAATTTGCATTGCCTTAGTTGATCCCAACAACTGTGAATTAAGCAATATTAGCTCCATTTTCAGCAGAAAAGATATATGATACATAGAGGTTAATTAACTGGCACACTGTAACCCAGCTAATAAATAGAGAAGCTAGTACTCTAAAGGTAGAAAATTCACTAAGGACTAATGAAATCCTAAAACCCTCTAATAAAGTCCTATGAATGGGAATTTTTAAGTGCCCAGTGGAAAGACAAAAATCACAATATTAAGGGAACACTAAAATATTTATAATTCCAGTATGATATGACTATTTCCATTTTTTCATATTTTCATTTACATAGATACATTTTACATTAAAATTTTAATGGTTGTTAAATGTATGCCTATAAATTAGAATGTTGCTATCTTTTCTTGACATTTAGCTATTTTTCCATATTTTGTATAATTTTAAAAATTATTTAGAATATTTGTGTTTAAATAACTGTCTTCATGCCCCTGAATATAAAACCTGTGCTTTTCCCACTAATATTTTATTATTTTCTATTACAAATAATGATAAACTAGGTATCTTCATGACTACAACTTTTTGTTTTCTCTAAATTATTTGATTGGGATACATTCCTAGAAATGGAATTGCCATGTCCACTGGTGTAAACGCTCTTAAAGCTGGCTGCAAAAATCGAAAGGGAGATGAAAAATGTAAATTCTCTTAATTATGTACAAATGAAACAATATTTCCTACACTTCAACAGTAGCTGGCTAAAAGAAATCTGTTACATTATCTTCTCTGGATGCCTCTTCATTGTGAAACATTAAACAAAATATACATTGTACAATGGTTTAGATAGAGTTGATTGTTCCTAGTAGAAAATAAGGTAGATATTCTTTCTTTATTTATTTTAGATAAAAATTATGGTAGAAATGATTAGGTTACAATGTTTGCTTTTATTAGGTAGGGTCCCTGTTATAACTGTGTCCCTCAAATAGGAGATGTGCCATATACCCTTACATTGTGCCCATTAGGCACACTCTCTCTTCTCCTTCTCTTTCCTTCCCCTCCCCCCAACTTGAATTAAATTGAGTTTTTCTCTTGTATGGGCATTTATTAGTTAATCTACTGGCTTCATATTAGTATTGAGTATATTGGATACTTGATTTTCCATTCTTGTGATACTTTACTAAAGAAAATGTTCTTCAACTCTATCCAGGTTCATACAAAAGATATAACGTCTCTGTCTTTTTGTGGCTGACTAGTATTCCATGGTATACATATACCACAGTTTATTAATCCATTCATGGGTTGATGGGGACTTAGGTTGATTCCACATCTTGGCAATTGTAAATTGAGCTACAATAAACAATCTAATGCAAATGTCCTTTGGATAACATTATTTTTTTCTCTCAGTAGATACCTACTAATGGGATTGTGGAGGAATCATAGTAACTTGCTATTTAATGATGTATTATCACTTTGAATGGAGAAGATATACTGTTCTTCCACCAAACACCTTTTATGGAGAGTAGAACGTCAACATTTCTTCATAAGCAAATAGTATGATTGTATGATTGCATGCAGAACCTAACACTTACACTCTGTGGCTGCACTGCCTTTGTTTGGATGTCAACTTGCCATTTACTACAGAATAAGACCTTAAGCAAATTATTCAATCTCTGTGGAAGATTTTTTAGATAGGTATAGATACCTCCAATATCTTTCTTAATATACAAAACATATGTTAAATCTTAATTTATATAAAAAACACACATAAGATGCATAATAAACTTTTCCTCGTGATCTAGCCAAGACCTTAAGAAACTTCTGGCCCAACCCTCTATTGCCAGAAAGAAAACTTTTAATTTATTTATGGCTAACAACCACACTCAACAAGGTATATCATGCAGTTACAGAAAAACACATTTTGTAAGCAATTTATCTTAGTATGTTGTTCCAGGAAATTGCATTACTAAAAGCCAGACAATCTATGGGTGATTTGTTCTACTCTTTCTTTTGTAATGTTTAAGATAAGCATTTGGTTATACCTGCTTTAAAAATACTTAAGCTAAACTTATTAACACAGTACATGGTAAAACTGTTGACGTTTTTGTAATTTCATTTGGAGCATGGTTTTCTATAAAGATCTCTATCTTTCCTAAGAATACACCTTGTGCTTACTTCCAGGAATATATGAGCCAGGTTTCTCTACCAACTAGCCCTGCCTCAACTTTCATAAGGAGATATCAAGCTCTCTTTAGTAGGCTGATTCATCAAGCAGATGTTTTCATTTATTAAACTGACATATGGACTTTTTTTTTTCATTCTGAGGAGTAGGCAAAGAGCAAAATCTCGAAGCTAATAATCATACACATTTATGGAAAGTTCATTTTTTAAAACAGTATTGATAATGGATGTAAAGCTCCTTGATTTCTCTCAATCTTCTCTGAGGCAGAGGTCCTTTTAATAAAAATGACAAACATTGTTTTCAGAAAAATTCATCCATGCTCACACACATCCACTAATGTTCAAAATTTACAGGATTCCCTGATATCTTCTTTGAAGTTTATGTATCATTTCCCTTTGAGTTCTCCAAGCTGGTTAGGCAGATCTGGCTCCTTTGAGGACCGGTATTGCTTACCTCAGCGGCACTGTGATTGCCCTCACTGGATTATTTTCACTGACTTTTTTTTTTGTCATGATGACAGCCCACTAAATAAGAACCCTCTCACCCACCTAACCCCCACAAAACTGTAGTTATCCTAAGACTATAACTGAGACCTTTTATTCATTACATCACAAAGGATCCTCTTTATGATAAGGTTCAAATGTGATCATCAGGATTTAAAATCAGAACTTACTATGTTTCTCTTGAATTAATACTTTGTCTTTATCTTATGAGTGCTATGAATGATGTATCTGCTCCTATTCCTTGCATTAAATGCACAGCGGGAAAGCTAAGAGTTAAATCTGTGTCTATTTGCTGGTACATAGGATATAAGAATCTTGCTTTATGAACATAAACCTTATTACTGGGTGTACTTTCTTTCCCCTTGGCCCTAACATTATCATCTACTTCTTACTTGGGTTATCTTATTTGGAAACCGTTTTATAAATATTGTATGGCAAGGCAAATGGGGAAGAAATAAAAGAAGTTAAAAAATAAAAGGAAGGAAAAAAGGATTTTTTAAACTGTTATATTCCCTTACTTTCAATTTCTTTTAAAGTAAGCACATAAATACTTAATTGTGAAACTAAGTAAAAAATTAATTAAATATTTAAAACTTGATATTTTAAAGTGTTAAAACACATTTAAATTTTTCAGTAATAATTATTTTGTCAATGCCTGTGATCCCTTGGTGATTACAGAATCTCAACTGACAAAACTTCTTAACCTTAGTATGTTTGAGGTAAGAATACTTAAGAGTTCCTTTTCACAATTTTAGCCATTCTATTTTACCTCTAAATATCAACATTCATGGATATAGCTAAATGATTAATATAAATGAAGTGATGAAATTGATCAGGTGGTGGTGATCCCATTCAGTAGCAAGAGTTAAATCTATACTGTTTAAGTCATTAATAAAAAGGAGCTGCTAGGAAAATTTCAACCTTAAATACTACTACAAAAGATAAGATATTTATTATGAAGTATCTAAAAGTTATATTAATTCAAGGCAATATATATTGATTCCTGAATACAGGCTCTACCAAAAAGGTTATCCATTTACAACTTTATTTTTAAAATAAAGAGAAGCTTCTCTTCCAGTTATTTAGACAATGCTAAACATTTCATCCTTTTGGTACTTGATTCTATTGTACATCTGCTTAAAAAAACAAACAAACAACTAAATTGTTTCCTCATGTTTTATACCGTTTCTTTTATGTTTTCTCCTCTTATTCAAGACAGGCTTGTTGGGTGGTGCCTGTTGCTCAGTGAGTAGGGCGCTGGTCCCATATACCAAGGTGGGTTCAAACCTGGTCCCTGTCAAACTGCAACACAAAAATAGCTGGGTGTTGTGGTGGTTCCTGTAGTCCCAGCTACTTGGGAGGCTGAGGCAAGAGAATAGCCTAAGCCCAAGAGTTGGAGGTTGCTGTGAGCTGTGATGTCACAGCACTCTACTGAGATTGACAGAGTGAGACTCTGTCTCTAAAAAAGAAAAAAAAAATTTTTTTTCTTCAAGCAGCATTACCTCATATGCATTGCTTAATTTTAAAAATCATCTGTAGATTAGGGATCTGGTATATGTTGTTTTATTTTTAAAAATAAATTTCCAGTAAATGCAGTTTTCAGTTTACACTTACACAGTCAAAATGCCAGGATGACTCAAAAACAATACATTAAATTGCAAGTGAACTTTACAGATTTGATTTGGGAAAGATAGCACCAGGATTCAGTGAGACCATGTGTCCACAATATGCCTGAGTAAGCAAGCAATCAGAGATCATTCAGGAAGAGAACGTCAAAGGCCAGACCCACACTACTTATGCAAATACCTTGGGGGGGAAATTAACTTAATAGAATGAAACATTTCCCTCAAAAAAAAAATGTCAAAGCATGTGGGAAATGTTGCTGAAGTGTCTTTTCTAATGAGAATTTCTGTGGGGAATAATCTGTGGAAAACCATGCATACTGGGGAAATGCAAAGGACAAATGAGTCACTACACACAGGTCCCATCTCCTATTTCTACCCAAAAAGACACTGCTGATGACCGTGCTCCCTGCAGTCAGGTGGAAGGAAATGCCTAACTACCAATATGGGAGTTTTGTCAAGCAACTCATCTACCCTAAATGTCTATCACACACAACCTTCTCACTCCAGGATCTTTTTGGAAGGGATTTGAACCATAAATTCTACCCTTATCCAGAAGAAATAGCTTTCATTAAGTTGGAGATGTATTCTGAAGAGTTGTAGGACTGAAGTCCTTAGAATAATGTGTTTCAGATTCCAGAATTGAGATATGATGTGACAGACTTTTAACCACTAGTAGGAATTCCACAATCTGCTCTCACATATAAGAGATTCATGGCTGAGCAAGAGTATGCTCTTAACATCAGTCATGACCTTAAAGAATGGTCTTGAATATTACATGCCATTTCTTTTCTTTTCTTTTGAGACAGAGCCTCAAGCTGTCACCCTGGATAGAGTGCTGTGGCATCACAGCTCACAGCAACCTCCAATTCCTGGGCTCAAGCGAGTCTCCTGCCTCTGCCTCCCAAGTAGCTGGGACTACAGGTGCCCGCCACAACGCTTAGCTATTTTTTGGTTGCAGCCATCATTGTTGTTTGGCGGGCCCGGGCTGGATTCAACCCCGCCAGCTCAGGTGTACGTGGCTGGCGCCTTAGCCCGTTGAGCCACAGGCGCCGAGCTGTAAAGAGAGTTCTTAACTATATAGCATCTATGATGTGAGAGATAGTGTGACGTGGAACTGGTTTTAATCCTGCTCTTGCTACTTACCAGCTGTGCGACCAGCTTCTCATTTGTAAAAAAGAAGTCCAAAAAGAACTACTGTTCAGGGCATGGAACTAATGTCTATAAAGTGCTTAGTAAAATGCCTGGTGCATGATAGAAACTCAAGGAATCATGGTGCTTGCAGAAGAGAAAATGTAATTATTGTAATTTTCCATCACCAGTATGGATATATGTATCCATTTTTACCTAGGCATTGGACCTCTAAGGATATTACCTGTGAACTTGTGCAGCTTTTCTTTCGTATTTGAGTATGCTGTGGTCACGATTTTAGAATACTAGAATTACATCTGTCTCTGTTAAAAATGTAACAGAGATTTTCCATCCTTTGGCAGTATTCAAGTTTGATTTTCTATAACAATTATTTTCTCTTCCCTAGCCTGGTGTGTCAGTTTCCCTAGTGAATCCTCAACCATTCAATGGTCACTTCTCAACCAAAATTGAAATCAGGCAAGGTGATAACTGTGATTCTGTAATTAGACGTTTAATGAAAATGGACCGAGGAATCAAAGGTAAATGGTTTCCTTGAAACTCAAATTTGGCAGTAGCTTGTGGATTTGATGAGTTTTAAGTGGGGTGCCGGGGGTTGAGTGGGTGGAGCGGGGGAAGAAGAGTAACTGGTTTCTTAGGAGCAGCTGTGTAGTATTAAGGAAAAAACATTGGGCCCACAATCAGGAAACCTGTATTTTGGGGGAGGTTCTATGGCTAGGTATCTTGGTAACTTTACCATATCACTTAAGTTTTATTTATTTATTTTTTTTTAAATTTAATTTTTTCTTTTTAGAGATAGGATCTGGCTATATCACCTAGGCTGGAGTGTAGTACTATGGTCATAGCTCATAATAGCCTGGACTCCTGGGTTCAAGCAGTCTTCCTGCCTCAGCCTCCCAAGTAGCTAGGACCACTGAACATGGCTAAGGTTTAACTTTTTGTAGAGGTAGGGTCTCATAGTGTTGCTCAGGCTGATCTCAAACTCCTCACCTCAGTTGGTCCTCCCACCTTGGCCTCCCTAAGTGCTGGAATTAACAGGCATGAGCCACTATGTGTGGCTTAAACTTTAAATGAATTTTTCTTTTAGTAAAATGAGGACACTGGGTTAGATATTTTTCTAAGACTCTATCTACCTAGTTCTAAAATTATAACAAGTGATTTCTGTCTTTCAGAATTTCTTTGGAATTAAGCACCACATACCTTTAATATTCTAAACTATCATCCCCAGCTGGGTCTCTTCCTGGGAAAAGAAGAGAAACACAGTAAAAATGATTGAGTGTGCCATATATTTGCTGTTTAATCCTTTTACAGCCCTATAACATAGACGGTATTATTATTATTTCCCTTGTACAGGAGATGAAATGGAGGCTCAGAAAAGCTAAGTAACTTGCAGAGTGTGTTTCACTAGCAAATCCTAGAGCTAGAATTCAAACTCAGGTCTGATTGATCTCAAAGCTCATATTTTTTCTTCTGAAGTCTAAATAGTACATCTTCCAGTAAAATATGTAAATAATACTAGTTTCTTATCAAGATAAAGTCTATATCTTCTGTAATTAGATTCAATGTAATAATTTCTGGCTTCCTTTTTCATCACCCAGCCAGTTCCTAGGCTGAGCAGAGTGTAAAGGCTGTTAGTGTGTCTCTGTATTATTTTTCTTAATGATTCTGAAGAAAAATTAATGTTGAGATTCTCTGTTTTGGATTATCTTTCTTTTTTCTTTCTGATAGCAATCAAAAGTTGATTGGGCCACTTTTGGCCACTGTAAACATTTTCTACTAAAATTCTCAGACAGTAAGCTAATTTATAGAAGTGTGTTTAAGGTAGTGTGATAATATTATTGCATTGAGGCTCGGCGCCTGTGGCTCAATGGGCTAAGGCGCCAGCCATGTACACCTGAGCTGGAGGGTTCGAATCCAGCCCGGGCCCGCCAAACAACAATGACGGCTGCAACCAAAAAATGGCCGGGCGTTGTAGCGGGCGCCTGTAGTCCCAGCTACTTGAGAGGCAGAGGCAGGAGACTCGCTTGAACCCAGGAATTGGAGGTTGCTGTGAGCTGTGATGCCACAGCACTCTATCCAGGGTGACAGCTTGAGGCTCTGTCTCAAAAAAAAAAAAGATAATATTATTGCGTTGAAATAGAAGATTTGAAATAGCCCTTTGGAATTCATTCTGCCATTATTTTGTGTTCTCTTAAAGTTTTTTGTCTCTTTTCTGTGGACATTTATTGAAACACAAACACATGTAACATATGT
>CAUYRH010072114.1:0-10613 GCA_963574655.1 Perodicticus potto
CATTTCATTCCTCCTGTTTCCCCCAGGAGTCTAGCCAAATATACTGCATTTGTAAATTTCAACCGAGTGGCTTTCTTTTTTTTGTTCCTCCAAGACATCAGAACCTGAACAGCCCTCCCCACTGGGAGCCCCAGCCCCACACAATTGCTCTCCCTTCCCAGGGGCCCCCAGCTACTCACTGAGGAGGAGACTGATGAACCCCAGGATACGGAGGCCCAGCAACACGGGCGGTCCCATGAGCAGGGCCCCCTGGCAGCTGCCTGCAGCCTGGTCAGCTGCACAGAAAACATAGGTGAAGAAGCAAGAAGGGCTTACAGGAGCTTTCCCAGGGTAGGACTAGCAAGTTAGCTACCACTGGGGAAGCAGCCCATCAGTCTAGAGAAAGAGCCATTCAGCTCACGTTGACCAGGTCCCTGAGTCACAGCCAGCCTGTGTCCAACGCACCCTCCCCTGATTCTTACCTGCTGTCCTGGGCTCACAGCGCTGCCCCAAAAGTCACCCTTACAGCAAAACTGGGCGAGAACCCTACCAAGTTTGGGGCTTTCCTCTGTCCACACCCCACTTAACAAATCAAAGTCTTTTTCTCATTTTTCAAAAATATCAACTATCTATTGCTTAAGTAAGACGCTATCAGCCAAAGAACAAAGATTTTTCTGAAGACTGCTAACTACTCACACTCCCTGTAAGGATGTTCAGCCTTTCTGGTAAAATAATAGAAAAATTGAAAGGGGAGCACTCGACCGCCACAAAACTCCACTGACCACCAAGGCTTGTACGAAAGGTCTTTATTGGTGGGGGAAGCTGCAGAGCAGCATTAAGGAGGGGGGGAGAGAGAGAGAAACGGGGGAAGAGAGGAGAGAGAAGAGAAGGGGGGAGAGAGAGAGAAGACTCACGGGGGACAGGGGAGAGGAGGAGGAGAAGAGGAGAGAAGAGGGAAGAACAAAAGACAAGAGCGCCTGATATCGACTCGGTTAGGGGAGGTGTCGGGATGGTAGAACAGCCAATAAGGTGTTACGCTCTGGCGTGGAGAGCGGTAGGGGAGGGCCATAAGTTTGAGCTTTTCAGTGGATACTCGGGCTAGGGAGCCGAAGTGGTGCAATTATCTAACATACTGTGCATCACACTTGTCTGTGATAAAATTCCATTCCATCATTTTTTTCTTAAGTCTGACATGTTGAGAACCACAGAACAAAGTTAAAATGACAGATATTTATTAAACGTCTGGCTGCTCTAGCTAATGGGGCTGGAGAGTAGCTCGCATTTCTAGTTTCAGATGCCAGTTCCCAAGAAAATGATTTTGCGGATAGAGAGTGTTTTTGGCGGGGAAGAAGGGAGGAGAGCCATGTGATTTGGGGCAAAGTGCAAATGTAATGGACCGTATTTTCAGGGTTGAAAGAAAAATGCCTCCAGAGCTTCTTTTCCTGTTAAGTTGATTCCAGGACACCATCGTTACTGCCCTCATGAAACGTGGCAGGAGAACAGGCCAGGCAGCCCCCGCAGAGATGTGGAGAAGGCTTTCACAGCACCAAGAGCACATGATGATTTGCAAGGGAGTTGGAATACGATATGGGGAAGTTACTCTCTGATTGACTCTTTTGAGCTCACATTTTTAATACACCTATTTCATCGTATTGTATTATTTTTATTTTTAAACTTGCTCCTAGGCATTTTTTGTTTCAAAAATGCAAAGTGCGTGGAAAGTTTGACATGTAAAAAACAAAAACATCGGGGAAAACACTTTTCAGCCTATCCCATATCTGGTTGAATAGCATCCCTTCCCCCACACACGTGTCCTTCCTATGGTCCTTTCTTCATTTTTTTGTTTTTTTGGGTCAGTTTCACTCTGTTGCCTAGGCCAGAGTGTCGTGGCATCAGTAATCTCAAACTCCTGGGTTCACGTGATCCTCCTGCCTCAGACTTCTGAGTAGTTGGGGCTACAGACACCTGCCACAATGCCCGGCTAATTTTTCTATTTTTAGGGGAGATGGGGGTCTCACTTTGCTCAGGCTAGTCTCTCAACTCTTAAACTCAAGGGATCCTCCCACTTCAGCCTCCCAGAGTGCCAGGATTATAGGCATGAGCCTCCAAGCTCTGCCCTGCCATGGCCCTTTAGACCTCTGCAAGATATGCTGTCCTGGCTCATACCTACGCTAAAGTTCTCAAAGAAAGGTACTGGCTTACGTGACTGCATTGTCCAATCTCTATTCCTTTATTACTGTCCACTTCTATTTCTCTACACTAACTATTTTCCCAACTCTGAATTTAATTTTTTATAACTATTCCCAACAGTTGTTACATCTAGCAGTTTATCACAAATGATTATTTTTTCCTTGGACACACATGGGCAGTCTGTTCATAATTAACAAGAAGACTTGTCACTATGCTGTTTTTGCATTGCCCAGTGTTCATAATCTTACTGAGCACATGTGCACTCATACCCCTCTTTGTTCCATGCAGACTTATCTACAACTCTCTGTCATTCGTGAACTTCAGGTGTCTCCTGTACAAGGACCCCAAGACTTGTCTTTCCCTGCCAAATTCAGCCTGACTTTTCTCTCACTAGTGTTCTGTCTCTCCTCCCCTCCTGCCCTTCCATAATTTCATGCAGGAACTCTGGTTTAATAGAACTTTCAATCACATTTTGATCTATACTGCATCACAAAGCTTTTCTGAATTTATCTTGGGTTTGAAGATAAAAAGGAAGATGTGAAACAATCTAAGAAGTAATAGGGTAGGACTCTGGGTAAGTGAGTCCTAAAAATGAGTAATCTGTCCTCCCCCTTTCTTGACATTTAATTCAGTTCTGTCTTGTGCACCTGTACCTTGGACACTTAAGTATTTTTACATAGGCATTTTCAAAAGGCTTCAACAGGAAGACTCAACAATAACAGAAACTTTTCTTAGATGCATTGACTTTATAAGCCAAAATAGTCAACATATGCAAAATACCTGTATTTTTGAAGATGTGTTAGCAGTACATTGGAACCTTTATGTTCAATACAAAAATGTTAAGTTGCACTAGAACTTGGCACAGTTTAATATATCTGGGTCTATAAAAGCTCTTCCCTTGGAATGCAAACTGTGAACATATTAGCAACGTTTTCAAAAGGTTGAGTTGCAATTTTAAACGAATTCACCTAAACCTTAAACCCAACAAGAAATTATTGCAAGATTCTACTTTGTCGTTAATTCATAAGCGTACAAAACATACTTTTGGAGGTAATCACAATGCACTAAGAAAAATAGAGTGTCCGTGCCATCACCAAGGAAGCAGGCCGGACAATGGATTGTAAGCTCCAAGCTTGCAGGAGGTGGACCTCCCCATGAGTGTTGAGGAAAGGCCCCAGCAACCTCCGCAGCTGCTATTTATTAAGAACTAGCTCCCCTCCCTCTCCCCCGATTCCCACACTGGAATCCACAGTTTATCAATTTGGAACTGCCAACATCCCCTTCTGTAAAGTCTAGTGATTGCTTATGTGGTTGAAAAACCGGCCACTTTGTCTCTGCAAGCCTGCTGGCCAGGTTTCTACACGTGTTACTGCATAGGTTGCTACAGGTTGTTACATAGATTACTACACACATTGTTACATAGGTTGCTACAATAGAGCTTGAGTCTTTCTAAAATCTAGAGGGTCATTTTGGTCTTTTAAGAAAAAAGCAAAACTATGTGTGAAGTCAGTGAGATGTGATGGAAGGTGCTAGAAGGTCAGGGTTCGTGTGTTCATCTACATTTTACAGATTTGTACAGCGGTTAAATACATGTAGACATTGTTTAAGCACTAAATTTACATATAAATATAAATTCGTTACATTCATAAATCCTAAGATAGTTTGGAACCACTTCTATCTAGCCTGCACATAATAAAACATAAGCATATAGTATATATTTTCCTCCCAATACTCTGTAGAATTCTGTGTTTAAGCCGTATGTTTAATTTCTGATTATGTATATCAAAAATTTCATTATTTGTATTTTAAAAATGAAAAAATTGTGGAGATGCCTGACTTAAACTACTATATGTACGAGAGTGACAGGAATGCTGCTTTAAAATAATGCATTGATATCTCTGTTAAAAAAACCCTCAACTACATGGAATGCCTTTTCCCTCCCTGATCTCTATTCAAACAACTAGTAAAGTATTAATAATAGCAACAAGTATTCATTGGTTATTTATTATATCTAGGTGCTATGAAAATGCTTTCTTGTATTATATCACTTTAAAATAAAAGTTGGCTGCCTGCCCCGGCTGTTGCCACTGAGGGGTCCCATGCCAACAACACTGGAACTGCTGCTGCTAGGAGACCTGGAGGGAAGCACATTCTCACAACACAGGCCCCCACTGCCACAGCGGAAGATCCCCATACCACTAAGATTGCCGCCAAAGCTGCTGGCAGACCCAGATAGGAAATAACAATACCCAACCCCTGGCTGCCCTGGGAGTGCAGTAGCAGCAAAAACCCAGGGGCTAAAAAACCCACTGCTGTCTGATCCTGCTTCCACCATGGAAAGAGTCCTGTCTTGGCCTGCTGGAGCTTTCAGCAGCAGCCTACTAGCCTGCCTCTCCACATGGGCATCTCCCAGCACCTGTTTGGACTGTGACAACCACAGGGGAACAGGGAAAGACAGGAGAGCAGCAGTGTTCCAGGCTAATAGAGCATCTTCCCCTCTCGTACCCAAGTATTTTTCTACAGCAGGATATATGTACACCGTGCAGAGTCCAGAGAACAGGAGACTACCCACCCACATCCCCCACCACTGGCACCTCAACACCTTCCCAGGAATCTGTGTTCAGTAACATTAACAATAACATTTTCCAATTTACCCAAATTGCCAGCAACCTGCAGTTGGTACCTACTGGTAAAGGGTGAAAGGCAGTGTACCTGAGCAACAGAGTTCCCAGTGGTGGAAAACAGTTGAATTGCAAAGCTATCTATTTTGATTTCAGGGAAGAGATTCAAACAAGAAGGAACCAGCATCAGAACACTGGCATATGAAAACATAGGCTCCCTTAATATACCCAAAATATCACACTAGGTCTACAGCAACAGACTCTGAATCAAAGGAACCTTCTGAAATGTCAGCTATGCAATCCAAAATACGTGTTGCAGGTAAATGTAACGAGATTGATGAAAAAATTAAAAAAGAAACTGAAAAATTTTGAGAGATGAATAAAAAGTTCACTAAATAAATGATAGCTCTTTAAAAAAAAATAAAACAACAGATCCCCTGGAAAGGAAAAAAAATATTTAAAGAATTTCAAAAGACAGCAGGAAATTTTAACAACATACTATACCAAGCAGAAGAGAGTTTCAGAGTGAGTTTCAGAGTCTTCTTACACAAAAGACTTCCAAATTATCCCAGGTATTCAGACATGAAGTGAAAAAGAATCAAGAGAAACAAGGAAAGTCTCTGAGAAATATGGGATTATGTAAAATTGCCAAACACAAGAATTAGGTATTCCCTAGGGAGGAGAAGAAAAAGCAAATGCATAGAGAATCTATTTGAGGGAAGATGGAGGAAAACTTCCCTGTTCTTGCTAGAGATTTAGATATCCAGATTCATAAAAAAGTCAAGGGATTCTTGGAAGTTTTATCACAAATAGGAAATCATCAAAGCATATAGTCACTGGTCTGGCCCAAGTCAGAGCCAGGAGAAAATCCAACAAGCTTACAAGTAACTTACAAAGTAACTTACCAAGGAATACCCATCAAACTGACAGCAGAGTTCTCAGCAGAATCCTTACAAGCCAAAGGGATGGAGTCTCATTTGTCTTTAGTGTTCTTAAACAGAATAGCAGTCAGATTTTTTGTATCCTGAAAAATTAAGTTATAGGAATGAGGAGAAATAAAAATCTTTCATAGACAAGCAAATTCTAAGGGAATTTGTCACCACTACATCTGCCCTACAGGAAATGCTCAAAAGAGCATTAAATACTAACAAGAACGGTGGATAGGCGCCCATGTAAAAAGTAATAGCTCCTAAAAAAAAGTGAAAAGTAACAATCAATCAGCATGGTAACAGAATATATATTCTTCTCATTACCACATGGGACATTTTCCAAGATAAGTCATATTTATGCAAGATCTATGCTATGTGGCTAAGGAATTTTTATTTTAATTCTATCTTACTGAGACTATTTAAAATCACAAGTGGCTATTAAATTTTAACTTTTTTTGTTCCTTTTTTATTGAAGTAAATTTATTATTATAACAAAGAAAGCAGCAGTTAGGTCAAATATGATTGTCCTTGATGTCATTTTCAGCATCTTAAAGGCAAGTAATAAATGTGTACTATGTTTGTAAAACCAATTTCCCCAAAAGATCATAAGTGCAAACAACTTTATTGTAATATAATTTACATACCTTACAGTGCACTCATTTAAAGTGGGTTTTACTGCTTTTTAATATATTTGCAGAGGAGTGTAACCACCACATGATCTAATTTTACTTTTATCACTCTCAAAGTAACCTATCCATAAACAAACACTTCCCACTTTTTCTCTCCCTTTTACACAATTCCCACCCAGCCCTAGGCAAGCACTAATCTACTTTCAGTTTCTATACATTTACCTGTTTTGGACTTTTCATACAAATGCTATCATATAACATGTGAGACTTTATCACTGGCTTCTTTCACTTAGCATAATATCCTGTGGTTTTGAAGTTCATTTGCGTTGAATCGGTAAGTCATTTCTGTTATTGCCAAGTCAATCCCATTGTGTAGACACACTGCTAACTATTGTACAGCCACGCATTCACACATGGACATTAGGTTATTTTCACTTTTGGGCTATTATGAGTGAGGCTGCTAGGAACATTTGTGTATAAGTTTTTGTGTGGCTATGTTTTCATTTCCCTCAGGTACAGAGCTATGGGCAAAACTGGTATGTCACACAGTAACCCTACATATAACATTTGGAGGAGTAGTCAAACTGTGTCCCCAGCAGTAGCACCATTTTAATTTTTATTTTATTTTTATTTTATTTTTGAGGCAGAGCCTCAAGCTGTCACCCTAGATAGAGTGCTGTGGCATCACAGCTCAGAGCAACCTCCAATTCCTGGGCTCACGTGAGTCTCCTGCCTCTGCCTCCCAAGTAGCTGGGACTACAGGTGCCCGCCACAATGCCTGGCCGTTTTTTGGTTGCAGCCATCATTGTTGTTTGGTGGGCCCGGGCTGGATTCGAACCCGCCAGCTCAGGTGTACATGGCTGGCACCTTAGCCACTTGAGCCACAGGCGCCGAGCCAGTAGCACCATTTTAAATTCCCACCAACAACACGTGAGGGTTTCAATTTCTCCATACCTTATTCTGGTTTTGATATATACTTCCCTAACGAAGGCATTTAATACCTTTTTCCCTGCTTGTTAGAGTTCTTTATATTCTTTCAAGAAATGTGTGCTCAAATTCCTTCTCCATGTTTAAATTAAACTGGATTGTTTTTGTTTGCAGTTTTTGAATTATAAGTTTATTTTTAAAATATTTTCTGAATACAGTTGTCTTATTGTGCATACGATGTGCAAATAGTTCTCCCATTCAGTGGATTATCTTTTTAGCTTCATGATAGCATTCCTTGAAACATGGATGTGTTTAATTTTTATTAAGTCAAACTTTATCCTTTATTTTATCATTTTGGCTTCTGCTATCATAACTAAACTATCTACTACCTATCAAAATCTACTCCTGCATATGCTTCTAAAGTTGGATAGGTTTAGCTCTTACAGTTAGGTCTCTGGGGCACTGTGTGTTAATTTTTGCATGTGGAGATAGCTGGAAGACTAAATTAGTTCTTCTGTATGTGGATATGCATATTAACTAAAATTTTCTGTATCATTCCATCCTATTCTTCTGTGATCGTCATATTTATTTTCCTTAAATCTAAATGGAGTGAATTATATTGATGTTTTCTGGTATTGTACAATCCTTCAGACTTCTATTATGAATCCAATCTGGCCATAATATTTTATTTTAATTCACTGCTGAATTTCACTTGCTAATATTTTATTGATGACATTTGTTAATATTTTCATCTATGTACTAAGAAAATCATTGTGTTATAATGAAACTATCCATATTATTTATAGGTCTAACCTTTTCTGACACCCACTATAAGAGCTTATAAAATAAAGTGAGCAATTTTCTTATTTTTCTACTCTTGAAGCAATTTTCTTTATTGTGATTCAACCAAATGTCATTTGAATGTAGTGACTTTTCCCCCCCATGTGTTGATGTGTATGAGCGTGTGTGCACACACAGACACACACAGGCACACATATAGGAACACACAGACACACAGACACACTCAGAAGCACACACACAGACACACACGGGCAGACACAGGCACACTGGGTTATAAGAGAGAGGGAAAGAATTTTTGAAAATAGTCATTAAAAATAGCCATTCACAATTCCGTTCCTTCATTCAATTTTTTATTTACATTCTCCTACAACTATTCCATTTAATCTATTTTCCAATTTATGGATATATATTGGTATTTATTGTTCTAGCTGAAGTTCATTTGATATTTTGGGTGATATTTTTCCTTTTGCGACATTGTGCGTATTTCAGTTCTATGTCTTCAGCCTTCAGAAGTTCATGTATTTTTCCCTCTTTCTCAAGATCCAGCTTTCAGCTTTGTGTATCACTTCTATTAACTCATTTTTGTTATTTTGTGTTGCTTTAAGTTCTACTCATTTCCTCATTGTTTTCTTTCTATTTTCTGAAGTGGGGTGATAAAAAAGTGAAATGATGAAATGGAGTGTTTTTTTGATCATTTTGAGTTGATTATTCTGAATGTTACAGCATTTCTTATCATATTATGACCTGATCTTAATACTGGCATTGTTCTCTCTATATTGCTCTAGCTAGCTGCAAGTCACAGCTTTTTGATATTCCTCATGCTACTGTTCAGAATTGAATATTATATAATGTCCTTACAATTTCTTCCTTAGACCATGGACTAGTTTCTGTTTCCTAATATATACAGTTAAGATTATCATTTAATTATAAATTTCTACTTTATTTCATTGGGAGAAAATAGGTAATCAGAACAGTGTTGATTCTTTGAAATTGGCTGAAGCTTTACTTATAGCCTACTCTGAGGTCATTTTTTTAAAAGTGGTATATTTGTATTTGAAAAACATGTTTATTCTTTATTATAGGATTGTAAATTATCTAAGTTTATTTAATTTTTCTTTGCAAATCCCTGTTTCAAGCTTCTGCAGCTTCAAGATGTATAAGCCTGGGAGCCATTCTGGCTTCAGCTTCCAATATTTGCCCTGATGCTGACAATTCTCTTAATTATATATATATATATATATATATATATATATAGTATAAATTTTATATAATACATAAAATAAATATATTATATATTGAGTCTCACTCTGCTTACTCTGTCATCCTGGGTAAAGTGTCATGGCATCATGGCATCATGGTTCACAACAACCTCAAGGTCTTGGGCTCAAGCGATCCTCCTCTGCCTCAGCCTTGCAAGTAGCTGGGATTACAAGCTGTAGCCACAATGCTTGGCTAAGTTTTCTATTTTTAGTTAAAAAACTCCTGCTCAGGCTGGTCTCATACACCTGAGCTCGGGCAATCCACCTGCCTCAGCCTCCCAGAGTGCCAAGATTTCAGCTGTGAGCCACCACATCTGGCCATGATAATTCTCTTCATTTATTACTCTTGGGTATTTTCACTTTTTTTTTAACTCAATTGTTACTATGTACACAAAAATACTTTTTTATATTTATCCAGAGTTAGTATTCATTTGAGAACATCATTTTGAAAATTAAATACTCTAATCAGATTTCAAAATAATCATAGAAGAACAAGGCATGGTCTACTGTCAGTGATATTAAACCACACTGAGATTTTCTGATCTTGTGTACTTTGAACACATTGATTCCACATATACTTTACCATTAAACTGAATCTTGAGGCCCAAATCCACACTTTCCTCTAAGAGTGTTCCAGGTAACACTGTGACCAATAATGGAGAAGTTTTCTCTGCAGTGTTTTTACCACGTCTAGCGGTATCAATATTTTTGGTACAATAATATTTGAGCAGTGATCAGGATAACTTCCTTGCTTTTTAGCATTGTATTACACCAATTAGCATAGAGCAAAAATTTGTCTCAAAAACTTGACAATGTTAAGGTGTTAATTAAAATCATTAAATGTAGAGGGGAAAAGAAGGTGCTATCCATATGGGATTTATTCTCTGGGTTTTATACTTACTGGATTTTACTTGATGTACTACTTTTTTTTGCAGTTTTTGGCCGGGGCTGGATTTGAACCCACCCCCTCCAGCATAAGAGGATGGTGCCCTATTCCTTTGAGACACAGGCACGGTCTGATGTACTACTTTTTATAAGACCCAAATTGAAGAAGAAACTGTTGGAATGGGCCTTTACATATGCTGAGCCCCTGAAGTTAGAGTAAAGCTGGGGTTGTTGCCTCTCACTTTTTTTTTAATTGAATCATAGCTGTGTACATTAGTGCAATCATGGGGTACAGTGTGCAGGCTTCATATACAATCTGAAATATTTTCATCCAACTGTTCGACATAAGCTTCATGGGATTTTCTTGTTTATTGTGTGAAAACATTTGTGTTC
>CAUYRH010072117.1:0-46522 GCA_963574655.1 Perodicticus potto
GCATCCACAGAGGTAAGCTCGACTTTTTAACCATCTTTTCCCCCCCTCCCTCTGAGACATCCGAATTGTGGGCGAGCAGTGTGATTTCTCTGTGACTGGCCGTGCCACACTCACCCCCAGAGCACTTATGTTAACTTGGAACTGTTTAGAGAGAAATTTTTTGCTTTCTTGGGTCACATGGCTAAGTAGCCATTAGCCATAGCTGGATTTTGCAAACTGGCAAGGGCCTGGCACACCTTTTCTTCCACCAGGGCATGGTGTTTCTAGAATAGTTTGAAGCTAGGTCCTGGTATGCCAAAAAAGAAGCTTTTTCCCCCCCTTGCCCTCTTTTTCTCCCCCCTTTCCTCTCTTCCTCTCTTTCCCTCTCTGAGCAGTCCCACCCCACCCTGCACTATTGTCTTCTCTTGTGCCACATGCCTGCTGGGGGAAGAAAATGGAAGGTAAGCAGGCAGGCTTCTCTTCAAGGAGAGCTCATGGCAGGCAGCAGAGCAGGCAAGTCTGCCTCTCCAGAGAGGTTCTGGGAAGGCTGGACTAAGTTCTGACAAGAGAGAACGTGTGTTTGCAGAAGAACCCAGCCCTCAGCAGAGCAGGGCTAAGGGGAGAGTGGCTCCTGGGGCCTAGGTGGGTGGTGGTGTCTGTACATGGTCTTTTCTCATCCTACAGGGCTTCTTCTCTTGAAACTACATTGTTCAGCCTTTTTTCCCTGACTTAGGTTGATACAGAGTGTTCTTCTGCAAGCCAGCCTACAGCCAGCAAATGCTTCTAAAAGTGTTTTCTAGGCTTTGGAGGAAGTTTTTGGAGTAGGGATGGGGGATTAAGGAGTGGTGGTGGTGGTGGGGGGAAGAGAGATCTTGGACAACATCCTCCAAAGAGAAATCTGAGGACTCTTTGAATCCCTTAGCTTTCTACTCTTGCATGATTTCATGAACTAATGTTATCTTTTATTTTTTGTTTTCATTTTCCCATCCCCCCTCCCCTTTTTACATTGTATCATCGTCTGTCCTCCTGTGTGATAGAGTGCAGAGGAAACAAAATCATGGCTGTGGCTCATGACAGCGTGCCATATTCAGTTGTTGGGTTGTGGTAGTGTTGTGTGTTTTTAATAACTGTTCAAAAGAATTTCGTTTTTGATCAAGTCCCAAATCTGCCAGCTTGTTCTCTCTTCCTAACTGTGGAAAAATGAGATGGTTGCTTGAACATTTGTTGGGTAAGTAAAGCAATCCATTTCCTTGGTGACCATGTAGAAAGAGTTTTGTGAACATTTGGGGTCTGTTTGTAATAAGGGTCTTTGCTACAGAAGTGGGGGCTTCATTTGCAGGGCTTTTTTAAAGAGCGTCTTGATTTTGGGTGAGTGTTTGAATCCACTGTTTTTTCCTTATTACCTGCAGCTAGGATTGAAGATTGCACTCCTGTTTACCCCCAGCCAGGGGAGAAATGTTCAGTTCATAGTGAACTTGAGTCTGGACCTTTAATGGTGTTTGTTTGGTTATTACAACTTCGAGTAGGTGATCCGCTGGTGAAATGCAATGAAAACTGCTTGTTTTTAAGAGGCAGAGAACTCTAAAAACATTGGTGGGGGAGGAGCTGCTGGTGGTGATGGTGTCAATACTTC
Source organism: Perodicticus potto (assembly GCA_963574655.1). Classification (NCBI taxonomy): domain Eukaryota; kingdom Metazoa; phylum Chordata; class Mammalia; order Primates; family Lorisidae; genus Perodicticus; species Perodicticus potto. The sequence continues at coordinate 1,613 of CAUYRH010072117.1, forward strand.
TGTTTCAGGATACTTAACACAGTGCAAAATCCCATCTACCACCAAACTTGGTTTGATTCAGGACTCACTGATCAACAGATTCAGTTCAGCCTTTTTCCAAGTCTCATCCACACATGTGTATGCATGCTGGTCTCACATTTGATTTATTTCTCACTTTTAACATTTCCCCTGATCTCTGAATGCTGCAGCTAGAATTTAAAAGTGGAAAAAGTATAGACTCTTGTTTAGCATTACTTTCAGTATTTCCCTAGAAGTTCACAACATAAATTTCCAGCTTGGGGACCAGTCTAGCATGACTGTAAATGGAAACATATTCAGTTGCTGTGTTATGCCAACTTTATGGAGTCAGTAATCTTGTTTTCTTTTGAGGTAGTGTCCACCAACCCACCTTTTGACACCACTTGGAAAAAAAGCTCATTTAATCAGGGGAAATGTACCAAATTCTAGGTTGAGAAAAGTCTGTTAGGCAGGCCAGCTTCTTGGAGTAAAAGTGCAGGCGGTTATGATGTTATATACTTAAACCTGAATAGTGCCACTACCCTACAGAAGTAAGTTTGGATACTCAGCTATTGTCTTTGTTCTTATCTCTTTGCTGTAAATGGAAATTACACATTGAGGTTCTTGTGGCCTTCCTAGAAGCAATATCTAATCACAAGACTCCTGGTTTGGTGCCTTCAACGTTTGCATAATACTGTGTTTGTTGGGCTGGAAGGGAACTTAAGGGCAAGGCATTTGTCCTCTAAAAGCGTGCATTAAAATGGCTCCCACAGGTTTGGAAAGCCAAGATCTGTTTTAAAATGCACGGCCCCAGGAAGTTCCCAGCCCTGGACCAAGCTAGCCACTTTCCTTTGGTACTGTGGCCACCACTTAGCATGGGTCTGTAAAAAGTTAATTACTTTCCAAGTAGCATTATTTCCCATTTTCTCTAAAGGGAAAAACAATAAATGTCTGCATTGCAGTAGGACTAACTAGGTAGGGGTAGCAGTTCTGGTTCCCAGAGCAGCCCAGGGGGGCTCTTCTCTGTAGCTTTTGAACCAATAGACTTGGAGGAAAGGTTAAAGATTGACAATTGGAGCGGCTGGACTGAGAATGGACCTTCTGGAAATTTCTACCATCTTTGTTCCTTTTAGGAAAAGCAGATCTACCAAGTTGAAGAGTCTCCTACATTCCATTCCTAGGGCATCTCCCCCCAACCCCTTTTTTCTCATCAAAGTAGAATGTTCTCTGGCGCCACATTTGTAAATTGCACAGGGAGGAACAGAAGATTGGGCTGTTTTCCTTTTTCCTTCTGCCTCCCCAGTCCCCAAAGAGGACGCACAGCTGTACGGAACAGACACACTGGAGCTTTTGATTCCCTCTCTTTTTTTCCTTCAAGACCCTCCAGGATGGATTCACTTTCTGCTTTGGGAAATTAAGTGGCATTCACGTGGGGGAGGGGGAGTAACTGCTTTTATTAGCTCCAGAAAATGGTCAGTGTTCAGTCTGTAACTAGGAATTAATTATATATAATCACTCCGTAAACTTTCTACAGAGTTTTTCTAATTGCTGAGCATGAACGTAGTTAGCCCGTTGGAGCCAAGTCCAGTTACTTTTATAATTAACAGCTCAAAGATTTGAGTCAGAAAGAAAGAAACAATGGGGCCTCTTGGATTATAAATTAGGGATGAAAACAATAGCTTTTTTCCTTTCTTTCTAGAAACCCCTTTTCTTTTAAACAAAACATTCCCCCCTTTTCTTTCCCTAGAAGAAAAAATGGTGGGGGAAAAGGGGGAAAATACTTTTTAGAAAGTGGGGTGACAGTAACCTAGAAAACCCTGAAGGCAAAGGTAGGTTTTTAAAAGTCCAACCACTTCAAATATGTGATCTGTTTGTTTCTTTTGCCTTCTTTCCCCTCTCTATCCTGTGGCAGAGGCAGCAAACATCTGTCAGCTTGGGAGCCCTAGATGTAGCTTTGCCTCTGGTTGACCCTGAAAAGAAAGATACATTCAAAGATACATCCCACAGCAGAGATTTAAAAAGGGAATAATTTTAGAAGCCCTTTGGTTGCTGTTAAAATGCAAAAATGAGTTAGGATTCACCCCTGGCTTCAGGTTGCCAAGACTGTGGTTGCCCTTCCCCCGCCCTGCTTTCCTTGCAGACAAACAGGCAGGCTGTGGCCATGCCAGCTCTGCAGCCAGCAGGCTGCCACCCCTCCACCCTCATCCTGATTACCTACCTACCGGCCGGCGCAGGGCCAATAGCCCGTCCTTGCCCTGGCATGGCCTTGGGCAGCGTGCCCTCCTTTCTCCCCTAGAGCTAAAAAGCAGTCACCTTGAAAACTCCCCACTCTCAGCATTAGAGGAGTTCTGAAGCAAATTCTCAGACCTGTAACAGTAAATTGCATTATCCACTATGAGGCTGTTAGTTTGGCCTCTAAGAGCGGGTTTTGCAAAACTCATTGTTAATTCTCAGGGCCCTGTTGGGAGTGGACAAAAATCTAATTTGTGAGTATCCTGTGCATTGCATAAGGGGATATTTTACTTGTGTTTCTCCTCTGCAGGCTCAGATTGTCTTTCCTTGATGTTAACTCTTAGGACTGGCTGCTTCAGAGGGCCGGGTGTTTGGTGGCTGTTCAGAGGCTTATAAACAGCCTTTTTATTTTACCTTGGCCTGAGACTAAGGTGCAGCCCTTTAGCTTGGTTTTTTAGATGTCTGGTGTTCTTGAAGCACTTTCATTTTACCTACCCTAGCTCCTTTTTGGTATGGATGCAAACAAAGCTGGTTTCTAGTAGACTGAGAAGGGGGAACAGGCTTCCTCTCCCTCTCACCCCCAGGCTGCTCCCTTGGAGCACTTTTGTGTTTGCACAGACACCTGTCTGTCTGCATTTTATGCCATGGGTCTGCACATTTCTAACCTTCTACCCACCTAATTTGAGGGCAATGGGGCCTCATCACAGAGCCTCATGTGGAAGGCTCAAGATCTAAAAGAGAAGGCTTTTCCTTAGGAACCTGTGACTTCACAAAGTCCCCTTGTCACTGCAGATTTTTTTTAAGCTTCTAAACGTTGGGTTGTTGCTATCCTTTGGTTGAGCTTTTCCTAGTGCAGATATTTAGGAAGGTGGCTTTGAAACTAGAAGGGCTGCTCAAACAAGAGCTACAGCTATTGAACAAACTGCTACCATTTTAGCTTCAATACAGGAATGAGGCAGTGTTGCCAGACGCCATTTTAAGAATCCTGCATAAATAGCTTAGCTACCGATGCCTCTGCCTGTTTTAGGTGAGTGCTTATATAAAGCTGCTCTGCTAACCATTCCCTCCCCTCCCTCCCAAATTTTGTAAAAAATTAATTGCAGATTTAAGGAAGCATGTTTTCTTTTTTATTTTGATGTTAACTATTTTGTGATCTGCAAGAGGAAGATGTTGTGCCTTGGGGATTAAGTATTTCTCACAGCCTGGACCATTTTGGTATTTTTGAATGAAAGTAAAACCCAGGAAAAGTCCTTTGGAATGATGCATGATTCTTGAATTGCTGTGTGATGAGCCTCATCTGTAGAACCAGAGTCTTGTGCATGTTGGTTATGTATGCTAGATGGGTTTAGATGTTCTTCGTTAAAAGTCAGTAAGGGCATGGAGCACTTGGGGAAAAGAAATATCTGGGCATTGTATATCCAGGCATTTTTTTCTTTTCTTTTTTTTTTTTTTTACCCCCAAACTAGATGCTTTTCTTTTTTCTTTTTCTCTTTTGCAAGTGTTGGGGATGAGATTCCTGGGAATTACGGACCAACCCTGAGTCCTCAGAATTAATAATCAGAAGGCTTAAAACGTCCTGGAGGTGCAGCAGTTCATCTGCAACTTTTAATTGCTCTTTTTTCAGTGCATGCAGGATGAGAAATAAGCCTAGGCTTTCTTGCTTAGGCATTGAGGGAAAGAAATCTTTTTATTCTTTGGGGGACTGGATGGGATGGTCTTGGTTGTATTTGCAGGTACTGTTATTTTTTCTCTGAATTACCTGAAATGTCAGTTTGTGAAATCCAGGGGCAGGTGACTTGTAAGAGGTTGTGGTAGTGTATACAATGTATATAACTAATTGATGGTGTATCTTCTTGTTGGGGTGAGAGGTTGTTTATAGTTTTCAGCTTTTTTTTTTTTTTTTTAGGAGGAAGGGGGGGTGCCCAGTCTTCTCATCAGAACCTTTAAAGAAAAAACAAAAGTAATGTCAGTTTGAAACAAGGGTTTGTCTGTCCCATTGTTTTTGATTTAGATGATCAGGGTTGCTGGAAGGTAGCGGATTTGGAAAGAAGCTGTATGTTTTCTAAGACCTTAATGTGTGTTAATGACAGAAGTTCAAAGTGTTTTTCCCAGATATAGTTGCCTTTTCTTTTTAATAATTATTATTTGAATCCCCTTACCCACCCCCGCCAAATGACTGAACAGTTCTTAAATAGACCAAGAACTGTAGGGCAAATCTTGATAGGTACTTGATAGGTACAAATCTTTTGTTGCCACCACTTTTGATGTAATAGTCATAGTTTCCTCTCCCCAACAACATACTAGTTCTTAGCATTAAACCAAAAAAAAAAAAAAAAAAAAAAGAGAGAGAGAGATCAGTGGTGTAGAAAAAGGAAGTTTCTTTAGATGTGGGTATTCAAAATGACTAATTTTGCATTCTGGTCTTTGCTTTTGTAAACGGAGTTTTTTTTTTTGTTTTTTTTTTAAACCCCTATTAATGCATAGACACTGCAATTTCCTTTAGTCAAATGCAAGATATTTTGTGTGGGTGTACACACGCGTGTGTTCACGTGTGCGTGAATGCATGTAGGTGCACGGGTTCCTTTTGAAAGGAGGGATGGATTCCTGATCTGTGAAAAAGATGGTTTTCTTAAATTGTTGTGCTTGGAATCTGGGCTGTAAAGTGGTGTTGCTATTTCTAAAGTTAGGTGATTACGGTGCCCACTTGTAATACTTGGAAAGATAAAACAGCTTAACTTTCCCCTCCCTCTGCTGCAGAATTGATTATCTTAAACTCAGCAGCAAATAGCCACCACATAACTAGTTTGCATTTTCTTCCCTCTCAGCAGCATTTCTGCCTGAAGTATTCAGCTCCTGTAGGCTGTTACAAGCCAAATAATTGTTCTCTTGAATGCAGTCCTCCCCCAAGATCAATACACCTTTGAATGTTTCCTCACTGCAGAAATCCTTGCAGTGGGTTTTTTTGGCTCAGTCATGCATAATGGTTTCCTTCACCACCACTGTGCATTTTAGTTGGATCACCGATTAGCTTTTTTTTTCTGTCACTCAAAATAGGGGATTGGTTTCAAAAAGTTTAGGATTTCACATACTTCATGCTAGAGAGGAAACAATTGAAGTTACTAGAAAGATGAAGATTGCTGTTTGTTCTTTTGAAGTTAACCATCTACCCATCTCTGAGGGCTGCATGGGGTTTTTTGTTAAAATTTATTCCCAGTCACCCTGAGCAAGAACCTGTCAACAGCGTCCAGTTAGATGACCTGTCCAGGCAGAGTGTGTTTCTGAGTGGAGAATGTTTTCCTCTTAAGTTGGAGTAGAAAGTATTAGTGCTAAAATCATCTTCAATAAATCTCTGTCATATTGTTGCTTATAGGAGAAGTGTTTTAAGTGTAGCAGGCTGCTGTCTTCTGATGAAAACCATGGGTGACAACATGTCAATTGTTTCTTTGGTGACTTTTTTATTTTTTAGTTTAGGTTTTATCTGCAGATGCCGTGTGAAGGAAATTGTTGATGGGGTTCAATATCAGAATGCTAAAGGTGTTAGTATTCTGATTTCAACCCTAATTACCTTCCTTTCTTCTTCTACTGGGACTAGTTAAAGTCTGAGGTTTCCAAGCCCCTGCCTGTAATTTAATTCTGAGCTATAATCTTTTCCTTTCTATCCAGCTCCCATCCTGAATCCTCTTCTCCCAACCAGCCACGTGGAACTCTCCTAAACACATCTCCATCTTACACTGGGGTTCGGGTTCCAGGCCTGAGGCCGCCTCTTTGGACTTGTCCTTTGCCTCATTGCAGTCCCAGACCACGGAACACAGACGGGACATTCTCTCCTCAGCCTCCTCCTTCCTGCCCTGCCTTTGAGTCTTCCAAATGGAAAATTCCAGCCGTATCAATTGGTGATGCACCCATTTCTTCTCGTTGAACCGCAGTCTGATGGAATTGCATCTACAGTGATTGCTCAGATTCTTGATCACTTCAGTGTCAGCCTGAATGTTTGGAAAGCTCTGGCACCCCAAACCATTTGCACCAATAGAAGCAGTTTATTTCATTTCTTCTTTTGGTTTAGCTTTTGAGGTTTTCTGTGAGGGGAGGATCTGAAAAGACCTGCTCTCTGTTCAACTCAAGTTCCAGCAGAGAGGGGGAGAGAGGAAAGTTCTGGATGATAGACTTCCCTGCAGAGGAACCCAGTTTTCTCCCCAATCCTCAGCTCAGCAGCCTTGTGCTGTTTAAATAATTCTTCCTCATTCCACTTTTGTGGTGGGGGAGAATTAGTCACAACTCAGTAGCAGGCCATGCCTGTTACAGAGAGGAAATGTTCAGGGGTGGAAGTGTGGAGATCCCAACCTTAATTCTTGGGGATAAATGCTTCTTATTTGAATGGTTTAAGACCAGGTTTTTATTTTAGCTTCTTGCCTGGGCATATTTTTCTACTTTGTAATTTAACCTGTATCTTTTATTCACGTTCCTGTCTCATTTTAAAGATTTAGAGGGGAGGTCTGGGAAATTCTCTTTGCCTTGAAGAATTAAGAGATCAGAACTGGAGGTACTCCGTAAAACACCTCTGACCCATTTGCCTTTGAACCCTGGTGTTAACAGTGAGAAACTTCTTTGAAGGCTGGGTTCTCATTGGCCCACAGGGGTAGATAGTAATTGTGTGTCTAAAAAAAAGGCCTAATAGCATGACAACTGGAATAGTAATTTGACTTAAAAAAAAAAAAAAAGAGACACTCTAGTGTTTTAAAACACTCCTTTAGGAGTCTTAACAATTTGTTGAAATCAGCTGTGGGCCTCCCCAGTAAGTATGGGGGAATGTCTTAAAGGTGGGTTTCTTGCTAGAACTTTCAAATAGCTGCCCCCATGTGGCACGTTCTCAGCCTACCTAAACATGAACATAATTTGCTCTGTTTCAGCTTGGCTGAAGAGGAAATAAAAACAGAACAGGAGGTGGTAGAGGGCATGGATATCTCTACTCGCTCCAAAGGTGAGTAAAAATCTTATATTATCTATTTGTAAGCTAAAGAGGAAATTGGAATTTCTTTTTGTTGTTGTAGAGCAGTGAAGTGTGGCTCTCTGAGCTGACATTGCAACTCTCGTTGGATTTTGAGATGTAGGACCTTTGATGGATGAATCTAATTTATGGAGAAATCTCCTCCTTTTGATTTTCTTTCCCTTGCATGTCTGTGTAGGTGTTGGGAATCGTCCTGACAGTAAATTTTACTTGTGTGTCATGACTGAGTGCGGCTGGCTACCTCTCCACAGGGTGACTTTCAGGAATTGGAATTTAAATAAAGCATGTTCTGGAAGCAACTGGAGTCTCCAGCTGCTGCTAGTTTTCAGATTTTAACAACAGGCCCCTTTGGAATCAAATCGAAGAAGTGGGATGCAGTCAGTTCATCTTCATCGGAAAATGGTGGTCTTGGGTTAAGCTAAAAAGGAAATGTGGGGCTTTCTGGAATGCTGGGGCCAGTGTTTGCAGTTATTTCAAGATTTAGCAAATTAGGGCAGACACAGTTTATGTTTTTATCCAGAAGCTTGGGGTGGACTCCTTTGTATCTTCTAATTGAGAGATGGGTACTTTTCATTTGGTCCTTAGACATGGGAGCCGGCTGCTGCTCTCTGGTGGGGGCTGGGAGAGGTGGGAAGGCCAGCCTGGCTGGGTGGGCAGCCAGCGCTGGGGAGCAGCAGGGCGGGTGGGGCCAGAGGGTTGCCACCTGCATCAGGGCAGGAGGTTCCAGTGCCCAGATGGTGAGGAGAGCCTAAGCGGGAGAGTTTTGAGCAAGGAATGTACTTTCTCACAGAGGTGTTTTGAGACTGCAGGTGATGAGGGAGCCCTTGGTGTGATCAGAACCCAATGTGGTCCAGTAGGAAATGGGATGGAGCCAGAGAGAGGTGCCCAGGAGGGGTGGGTCTTGTCCTCGTTCTGTTGCTCACTCTCCGGACAGGGCTTGGACAGCCTGTTCTGTTTCCTTATTTGGGAAATGGGGTGTTGGATTAGATTCCGGCTTGTAAGAATAGTCCTTGCTGACAGTGTGCATGAAGGCCTGTGCTCCTGCTAGGAACTGCCTCTTGTTGATCCCCTGTGACCCCCTTGTGGGGTAGGTGACCTTCCTACTTTGCAAATGAGGAAACTGAGGCTTCCAGTGGTCATGTCTCATGGGTAATGGCAGAGCAGGTCTGAACTGAGAGGCGCTTCCGTCCGGCACACCCCTGTAATGCCCCAAAGGGCAGGAGTCAGGGATGGTCAGCTGGGCAGGAAGCCTCCCCAGGTCCTGTGTGGAGACCCCTCTTCTCCTGTAACTGTAGAGACTTCTCTTGTTTTTCTTTGTCCGCTCTGGATGCTCCTAAACCTTTCACCAGGTGGCAGTCCTCCCCGTGCTGCCTGAAGCAGGACCACTCTGGGGTGACCGTTGTCCCCTCTCTCATCTGCCCCACTTCATCTTCTCCCCACAGCAGCTAGGATGATCATAAACAAACATGGGTCAGATCCTCTGTCATCTTGGCAACGCCTTCCAGTGACCTTAAGCACAGCTCTGAAGTCACTCTGGCCTGCCTCCCTGGGCTGGCCCCTCTGTTTCTGTTGAGACCTTTGATTCATCTTATCCCAATTCTCCCCCTGACTTGACCTCCTCCTTCTCTGTTCCTCCCTGGAGCCCTGGCTTGTCCTTGGCTGGGGATGCACAGCCCTGGGTCCTGGCTGTCCCTTTCTCATTGCTCAGATTCGTCTTAGATGTGGCCTCCTTAAAGAAATTTTTGGTGGCCACCTAGTCTGAAGGAATCATTCTGTCACTTTTCTTGTACTTTTAGGCTTGACACCTGTGGCACAGTGGTTATGGCCCCATAACCTCAGCCACATGCACTGAGGGTGGCGGGTTTGAACACGGCCTGGGCCTGCTAAACAATAATGACAACTGCAACAACAAAAAAAATAGCTGGGCATTGTGGCGGGTGCTTGTAGTCCCAGCTACTTGTGAGGCTGAGGCAAGGGAATTGCTTAAGCCTGAGAGTTGGAGGTTGCTGTGAGCTGTGACGCTAGGGCACTCTACCGAGGGTGACATAGTGAGACTCTGTCTCAGAAAAAAAAAAAAGCGCGGCTGTGGCTCAGTGAGTGGGGTGCCGGCCCCATGTACCGATGGTGGCAGGTTCAAACCCGCCCTGGCCAAACTGCAACAAAAAATAGCTGGGCATTATGGCAGGAGCCTTGTAGTCCCAGCTACTCAGGAGACTGAGACAAGAGAATCGCCTAAGCCCAGGAGTTGGAGGTTGCTGTGAGTCTGTGTGATGCCACGGCACCTCTACCAAGGGCCATAAAGTGACACTCTGTCTCTAAAAAAAAAAAAAAAAGAAAAAATTGACTTTTAATTTTAGGATTATTTATTTATTAATTTTGAGACAGAGTCTCTCTCTTGCACTCCTGGTAGAGTGCTCTGGGGTCATAGCTACAGCAACCTCAAACTCTTGCCTCAGCCTCCTGACTAGCTGAGACTACAGGCATCCACCATAGCACCCCGCTATTTTTAGAGACAGAGTCTTGATCTTGCTTAGGCTAGTCCCCAACTCCTGATTTCAAGCAATCCACCTGCTTCAGCCTCCCAGAGTGTTAGGATTATGGGCATGAGCCACCCCGCCTGGTCTTAATTTTAGATTTTCAGCAAATTTGTGAAGTTAGTGCTGAGAGTTCCTGTGGTCATGTCCCCTGTTACTATTATGATGCATTAGGATGGTATATTTGTCACGATGAGTCAGTGTGGCCTTGTTATTACCAATTGTGCAGATTTCCCAAGTTTTTCCACTAAGATATCACATTACATTTAGTTGTCATGTCTACTTAGGTTCCTTTTGACTGTTTTAGTTTCTCAGACTTTGCTTGTTTTTGATGACCTTGACAGTTTTGGGGAGCACCGATCAGGTATTTTGTACAATGTCTCTCAGTTGGGATTTGTTTGATATGTATGTTTCTCACGATTGGACCCTGATAGACTGGGGTTATGGGCTTGGGAGTGGAAGACCACAGAAGTAAAATGCTATTTTCATTACATCATATCAAAAGCACATAGGTCCTATCACTGCTGATGCTGGCTTTGATTACCTGGGTGTGGTTTCCTCCCTTTCTTTTATCATTATTATTATTTACCTTCATCCTGCCCTTGGAGGTCACCAGACTGTGCTCTTTGGAAGGAAGTCATAATGGGCAGCCCACGTCACATGTAAGGAATAAGGAATTATGCTCCATCTCCTGGAGAGAAGAGCATCTACGTACATTATTTGGAATTATACGTGGGCTAATTTGTCTCTGTTAGACTCAAGGACGCTTACCTTACACTTTGAGTTATGATCCAGTTTACTAATTTATCGCTCCTGTTATTCCAGCTTTGGCTGTCGGGAGCTCTTTTTGTTGGCTTCAGTGTCCCCCGAAAGACCTTGTGACTGTGGGGTTTATTTATTTGCTTATTAAGCACAGTCTTACTTTCTAGTGCTGTAAGATGTCTCAGGCTCATCTTGTACGTGTCGTGGCTCAGCCATAGAATTGGCCATTTCTCCAGTGACTCTGGTGTCTGTTGTTTGAGAACATATTAGAATCCAAGATCTGGGTACGATCTTGTGTGGCTATTGCTGCTGGGGTGTCTGTGGTTCTAGGTTGTCTTAAGTTGACAGAGTAGGGAAACACGAGTATGCTCACATACCTGTAAGTATTTCCACATGTATCCATCTGCGTCTGTATTAGCTAAGCATGAGTTCATAAGCTTGTCTCCACTTCTTGTCTTTTATCACTTGGCTTACTCTGGCCTTCTCTCCCTGCTTATCTGCAAACTCCTACTCCTACAGTAAGAGAGCTGTGGCTCTTACCACCTACCAATCATTTGCCATTTTCAGGTACATTTTTAACCTGATCTACAGTGTACAGCTTGGTGAACTTTATTTATTTATTTATTTATTTTTGTAGCAGTTTGGCTGGGGCCGTGTTTGAACCCGCCACCCTCGGTATATGGGGCCGGTGTCCTACTCACTGAGCCACAGGCACCGCCCAGCTTGGTGAACTTTTAACAGACATATGCACTTGGGGGACCATGGCCCAGATCAAGATAATGATTGGACATTTCCAGCATCCAGAAGGTTCTTGAAAACTCTGATTTTGTTCAGAGTCTGTGTTAGAGCCTTGTACTTGGTTTTCTTGCCCTGTCAGAATGTAGGTGCCTCCTGTTTTTTTTTTTTTTTTGTAGAGACGAAGAGTCTCACTTCATCGCCCTCGGTAGAGTGCCGTGGCATCACACAGCTCACAGCAACCTCCAACTCCTGGGCTTAGCCTCCTGAGTAGCTGGGACTACAGGTGCCCGCCACAACACCCGGCCACCTTTCCGCTTTTGCAGTTCGGCCGAGGCCGGGCTTGAACCCACCACCTTTGGGATATGGGGCCAGCGCCCCACTCGATGAGCCACTGGCGCCGCCCTTTTCTTTTCTTTTGAGATGAGGTCTTGCTGTGTTGTCCAGACTGTAGTGAAAGGGCTATTCACAGATGCGATCCTATTGCACTGTAGCCTCAAACTCCTGAACTCATGTGATCTTCCCACTACAGGCTCACAGGTACCTGGAACTACATGCGCACACCACCGCACCCCGCTTGTAGGCACCTCTCTTAGGTGAACCCTGACTGTCAGGCTCAACTTCTCTTCCACTGGAGGGTCACGGTGGCTTAGAAGCAGAGGTGTCCAATGTTTTTTCTTTTTTGCTGCAATTGGAAGAATATGAGTTGCTTTGGGTCACACGTTCAATACAGAAACATGAATGAAAGCTGATGAGCAACAACAATAAAAAAGATTTGCGCATAATTTTCATGATATCCACCACCAAAGAGGCAAAAAAGTCCTCACAAAATCTAGACAAAACCCGGGTTCTAAAGCCAGACTTCCGGATTCTGGTTTGTTCTCTTCCTAGCTCACCTGCGCACTTTACCTTGGTATGTGGCAATGATAAAGATAGAGGGTTGTGATTAAAATGAAGTTTGCTCACACACACAGAGTGCTCAGAACAGTTCCTGGGAGGTTATGGGTCTGAACGTGATAGCCACGATGGTAATCAACTTGGAAAGAGCCGGTGAGCTTTTACTGGTAGGGGCGCAGGTGGTGAGAACTACTGACTATGTTTTGTAGTCTGCCTAACTTGCAGCCTCCAGGAAGAAAGTATGGTGGTTGATAAGAAAACAAGCCCAGATAGGCCCTCTGCTCAACAGGGGCCGAGGGAAGAATCACGCAGGGCTTCTCAGCAGGCAGGCTTGGAACCAGACAGAAATTTGCTTCTCTTGATCTAAGATTCTGATGATTTTCACTGCTTTGGCAGTGTCCTGTCCTGTTGGCCTCTGCAACGTTAGAAGGAACTTTTTTGCAGCTGTTCGGAATGATTTTCCGGGGTGCTCTGGAGCCCTTGCTTTGGTGGGGAATCACTGAAGGGGAGGGGTCACGTTGTTTTCAGGGAGACCTTCCTGTCTCCTTAGGGACTCCCTTGGTGGGTTGTCTGGGTGTGGAACTGGGCTCCCATTTCCCAGAGAGAGTGGCGATGGTGGGTGCTTCTGTTTCCAGGGCACCTTTCTGATGGAACTGCTCATGTCATGCGAGAAAATTGCATATGCAGTGTCCTAGAGTTAAGATCCTCGGCTGCTGCGTTCTCAGTCTGCTTGGTGAAAAGGTGATGTTGGTGAAGGTCCATGGGGATGAAGGCTCATCCCTCTTTCAGTCCTAATTATCTCAGGGTCCAGGGTGGATGTTCCAGGCTCAGTAAATACATACAGTAGAACCTCTATAGTTGACCACTTCCCTACGTTGACCTCCTCTTTACATTGACCTAATTTTCATAGTCTGCACATGCACCACATGTGTTCAGTGGAAGTTCCTTATGTTGGTCAGTTTGTTACAGTCCCTTTTGGGTGAACTTACAGAGGTTCTACTGTATTTATTCCTCCAACTATCTTTTCTTGTGGTTTCAGAAACTTAAAGCTTCAGTCCCCAAGTGGCACCATCTTGGTCAGGATTCTTTGGTTGTGGACGGTGGAAACCAGCTCTGGTTAATTTGGGCAGGAAGGGGAAGAACTGAAGGTGGTTGCTTCATGGTGTTGATGGGAAGGGTGGGGGTTCATCCAGGCTGCTCCTGGGGACTGGACTCAGGCATAGCAGTGCAGCAACCATGTGTCACATGTCTGCCCTTTGACCAGGGAAGGGACACCTGGCCTTGCCAACAGTTCCTCCCTCGGAAATAGATAATTCCTCAAAAGGAAATGAGGTGACCATGCCAGAGTGGTCATCTTGGGAAACTGTCAATATTCTCTCCTTAAGGGTAGAAAAACAGCCCCTGAGCTGTACTATACTTGGGAAACTTAAAATCTCTGGCAATAATTGCTGCAGAATTCTTAAATCCTATTCCTATATCTAGTCCATATGACCTTTTGGGTTCTTTAACTAAATTTGAATACACCCTACTCCCCTGACACGTATTCACTTATTAACTAATTCCCAAGTCAGTCATTGCCATTGTGCTAGCCTTGGCATTTACCAGAGCGTTTTAGTTCTCAGGAGACCAAGACTTTGAGCTTTCAAGATGTCAGGTTGACATTTGTGTCTGAGAGTAATGGTCTGTTGAAAGATGCTTTCACATAAATCAGAAGGACCATCTAGGTGCCAGGTGTGTTTGTATAGCTGATATTTTATGAATATTTACTAGGTGCCAGGTTACTATATGCAGATTAATAATACCACGATGTAGTGTGTTGTTCCCATTTTACAGCCGAGGAAATCAAGATTCAGTTGGATTAATTGAGATAGCAAAGTAGGGCTGGAGCTGGGGAATGGAGCTGGGAACTGGGGTCAGGTGTGTTCTTTGGTTTTGAACCTTTGTACTAAGCATGAGCTGTATCATAAGGGTTCCAGGTTTAATATCTGCAGGCCCAGCAGGTAGGTCAGTGATAGTAGCTGGCATCTGGGGCTGCTGGGGGTTTTGGAGGACGAGCGTATGCCTCTATGAGATCGCTGACCAGCAGGAATATGGCTCACTCAGTGTTACCAGCTGGGATTTTCTCCACCCCTCCCCTTTGTAAAACTGCCCTGACTTAGAAATGTGGTCTATGCACACCAGTTTCTCAAAAACCATGCATGAACCCAGCAAAACACATTTCCGGGTCAGAAGTGGCCAAGGGCTGTCATTTTGCATCCTTTATGGAAGACTGGTCATGGCACAGTTCATTGCAGGATTTGGCCACACCGTGCATACAGAACAAGCCCCTCCAAGGCCACGGATTAAAAGTGGGCCTGAAAATTGATGGGCTCTTGGTGAGTTGAGTTCATGTCTCCGTACAAAGGCTCCCCTGTTTGGGCTGCGTGCATCTTGATCCTGCCATGTGTGCATTTTGTGATGATGATTGTGGTGTGCGGACGCCTGCTGCCAAAGCTGAAACCATTTAAAAAAAATGTCTGTGTAATGTCACCAGCACGAGGGAATGAGCTACTTGGAAACATGCACAGATGCAGCGGAAGCCCAGGATATTAAAATCTTGAACAGTATCATTCTTGCTGAGATTTGCCTGGGTAGGGATATGTTTTCAGAGACAGGATGCTGGAGAATATACAATTATAGCAATTTGCTAACCAGCCCCAGACCTTAATTAGTACAGGATCCTTGTTCTCACTGTTGTATGTAAATGAAGACTTTCACAAAGGGATTGTTTATGAGGACGCCTGTGAGATAGAGACCTTCTGTCATTTTTCAAGGAAACTCTTTAAGAAAATATAAGCGTAAACACTTTTAAATCACAGTGCATCGCAGAAGTGCTGAGAATTTTTCTTTCAAAAAATGAGCATCAGTATTTTTAACTCTTATTTTGGCTCTTCTACATTTCCGACAGCCCATGAAGTGCCATCCATGTACTGTGCAGTGGAGAGAATTTGTTGAGTTAGATAACTACCAGATTGTTCCTCTCCTAACAAGGTCTAAAATATCCCAGAACTCTGAAGATGTCTGATGATGGTTTTGCAAATGAGAAATCTTCTACCTTCTCTTGGCCAGCGTCATCTTTTCTGTGCATCTGTTCAAGGAATCCTGTCGGCAACGTCTGCGCAGTTTAGCTTGTGGTTCACTTGTGGAAACCTCGTGTTTGCCCCATTTTTGAAGGCTGATCCACGTTATATGTTTATGTGACTATTACTATTCTAGAAGACTGCGATCTAAAATTGACCATTTTCAAGCTGAGTTTAAAAAGAACCGTCTCTTTTTTTCTGCCTCTAAATGCCTGTAGAATAAATGTACCCAGTCTGAGGACTTACAGAGATCCTGCCTTTTTTTATTTTAAATGCCTGACAATTTTAAATAATAGTTACTTCATTTTGTCCCATTGGCCATGGGTCCTTTACTGGATCCTTTACTGGTTGGGTAGAGCAAGTTTAGAGGGTCCACGTGTCCTGGAAGGGACTAGTGCCTCTCCAACCTCTCTTGTGTCCCTGACACACCTACCCCAGGCTTTCCAGCATTTTACAGAATTAAACAAACAAATCCTCCTTGAGATAAAATTCATAAGCTATACAGTTCTCCATTTTATTTTATTTATTTTTTTGAGACAGAGTCTCACTTTTTCGCCCTCAGTAGAGTGCTGTGACGTAGTAGCTCACAGTAACCTCAAATTCTTGGGCTCAAGGGATTCTTTTGCCTCAGACTCTCGAGTAACTGGTACCTGCCACAACACCCGGCTATTTTTAGAGATGGAGGTCTCACTCTAGCTCAGAGGATCCATCTACCTTGGCCTCCAGAGTGCTGGGATTACAGGTGTGAGCTACTGCGCCTGGCCTCAGTTTTCCATGTTATGTATTTTTTATTTTTTTATTTTTTTAAGACAGAGCCTCAAGCTGTTGCCCTGGGTAGAACGCCGTGGCATTACAGCTCACAGCAACCTCTAACTCCTGGGCTTAAGAGATTCTCTTGCCTCAGCCTCCCAAGTAGCTGGAACTATAGGCACCGCCACAAAGACTGGCCATTTTTTGGTTGCAGTTGTCATTGTTGTTTGGCAGGCCCGGCTAGATTCCAACCCGCCAGCTCTGGTGTATGTGGCTGGCGCCTTAGCCACTTGAACAGGCGCCAAGCCAATTCTCCATTTTAAATTGTATCTTTAAATTTTTTTTTAATATGTTCTCAAAGTTGTGCCACTGGTTCCACAATTAATTTCAGAACATTTTCGTCACCTTCAATAAGAAAGGTCATTCTTATTAGCAGTGACTTCCATTCTCTCCTCACCCAGCCCCTGGGTCTGCTTTCTGTGCCTGTGGATTTGCTTATGCTAGGCATTCCGTATGAATGGAATTACATAGTATGTGACCTTTTGTGTCTGAGTTCTTTTACTTAGAGTAATGCTGTCAAGGCTTATTCACGTTATTGTAGCATGCGTGCATCTGTACAGAGGGTCCCTATCTTGGGTGATGCTAAAGAGATAATGCAGTTTTGGAGATAGAGTCTCTCTGTTGCCCTGGGTAGAGTGCTGTGGCATCACAGCTCCCAGCAATCTCAAACTCTTGAGCGTAAGCAATACTCCTGCAACTCAGACTCCTGAGTAGCTGAGACTACAGGCTCTTGCCACAACACCCAGCTATTTTTAGAGGCAGAGTCTTGCTCTTGCTCAGGCTGGTCTCAAATTTCTGAGCTCAGGCAATCCACCTGCCTTGGCCTCCCAGAGTGCTAGGCTTACAGGTGTGAGCCATTGGGCAGGCGCAAGAGATACTCGATTTTCACTTACCATATTTCCTTTTTTTTTTTTTGAGACAGAGTCTCACCGTCTCCCATCCTCGGTAGAGTGCTATGGTGTCACAGCTCAGTAACCTCAAACTCCTGGGTTTAAGCAATTCTCTTGTCTCAGCCTCCCAAGTAGCTGGGACTACAGGTGCCTGCTACAACACCTGGCTATTTTTGTTTTTGTTTTTGTTTTTTTTTAGTTGTAGTTGTCATTGTTTGGCAGGCCTGGGCCTGGTTCAAACCTGCTAGCTCTAGCTACCAGTATGTGGCTGGTGCCATAGCCATTGAGCTATAGGTGCTGAGCCTGATTTACCCTATTTTCAACTTAACGATGGGTTTGTTTGCTCAATTTCACTGAGTTTCCTGAAGGCTCCATATTGCTTTTCCCAGTGGAACTTTTTTTTTTTGAGACAGAGCCACCAGCTGTCACCCTGGGTAGAGTGCTGTGGCATCACAGCTCACAGCAACCTCCAATTTCTGGACTCAAGCGAGTCTCCTGCCTCCGCCTCCCAAGTAGTTGGGACTACAGGCACCTGCCACAACGCCCAGCCATTTTTTGGTTGCAGCCGTCATTGTTGTTTGGCGGGCCCAGGCTGGATTCGAACCCGCCAGCTCAGGTGTACGTGGCTGGCGCTTTAGCCACTTGAACCACAGGCGCTGAGCCTCCAGTGGAACTTTTGAGCCCACATTCTCATCTGCCTTAATCTCTCAGCAGTGGTGGAAGTGGCCAACCCTTCTTCCAGAACCCACCTCATCCTTTGGCTTTGCCACCTCAGTTTTGATTTTCTGCCTGTTCCTTTGGCACTTTTTTCTCCCTTCTCTGGCCATTGGAGATGCTGAAAGCTTGGCCCTGTTCTTACTGACCCAGCGTGTTCTTTTCTCTGGGTGATCTCACTACATCTGTAGTTTTTTTTTTTTTTGCAGTTTTTGGCCAGGGCCAGGTTTGAACCCACCACCTCCGGTATATGGGGCTGGTGCCCTACTCCTTTGAGCCACAGGTGCCACCCCTCACATCTGTAGTTTTATGACACATCAATTTATGTTTCCAATCTGGATATCTTCAGAGTTACGATGCAGAGGGCCAATGCAGAGGGCTGGCGGCCTACCTCACCTCCCTACCTATTGTTTGTTGATGGGTGTCTCTAACTCAGCATGTCCCAAACCAATTTCCCGCTTCTTGTGCCTAAGCCAAACACTTGCTTCTCCTCCATGATGTGTGCAGCATTTTGCCAGTTATCTAGGTCAAGGATACAGACTTAGCCTTGATTCTTCTGTTCTTTGTCCTTTTGTGTCATTTTGTGACTTGACTTAGACTGTTGGAACTTTTATCGAGACTGAAGGAGAAGCAGCCTTGAGGCTAGAGAGGGTAGCTCTGTTTACAGCATAATCCAGTGCCTGGAAATAATTACCTGAGCTCAAATGTCTGTTCTCTGTGAAACCATCGGTGGCCTGCCTTTCTTTTCTCTCTAGGGACTGGGGCTCTTTGAAATGGCCCTCTTGCCTCTGATTTCTTTCCTTCCTGACATATTAATATCACTTTTAGTGGGCTCTTTCAAAAACGCAAGTCTGATTCTCCAACTCTTATTTTAAATTTACACTGGCTCCTTAAGACCATAGTCTCGAGTGGAGATTCACGGCTGTGCTCCTCTGTCTTTTCCTGCCTTGGATCTGCACTGCAGGGGTCCTGCAGAATCTGTCCCTCCTGTAGGGCCTGCCTGCCTCTCTCGTTGATGTTGTCCCTGCCAGGTTCCTTCCTGCGCCATGCTTTGCAGCTCACTACACACGGCTTTCCCTGAGAACCTCCATCCCCCACCATGTCCACATGTTTGGTCACCCAGCCCCTTCCTCTTTCTGAGCCCTTTATTTATACCTGTCCTATAGTTAGTTAAGTCCTTTAGGTTCCAAAGTCAAAATCACCCTTGAAAGTACCTTAAATTGCCCGTGAAAGTAATCAGCTTTGATCGGAAATTCTTATGCATACTAAAGGTCTGAGAATTTCCAAGCTAGACTAAAGGAGGAATGAAAGGCAAGTTCACATACACTTTCCTAGGTATCAGGTTATTATGCCTTGAATTCAACTGCTACATCCCTAGAGGCAAATAGGAATGGGTGGGTGATTCAGAAGCATCCTGCTTGCTTACTAGTCTGGCTCCTTTGTCTTAATATTAAGCTACTGCAGCTGTGCTGTCCAATACAGTAGACACTACTTGTAAGCAGATGTTTAAACTTAAACATTTATGAAAATTAAAAAAATTCCTCCTACCATTGTGCTAGCCGTATTTCAAGTGCCCAACAGCCACAATTGGCCAGAGGCTGCTATATTAGGTAGTGTAATTGTAGAACAAACACTGAATGTTGCCATCATTGGAGCTAGCTCTTTTGCCCAGTGCTGTTCTGTTGCCTTAATAGATTAATAGATTTGTTAGGAGTGCTGGATCTGTAGGGGAAAACACCTAGTCAGGGACTGGCACAGCATAGAACATGTTCCATAAATGATTGTTGTATTAGGCTTTATGTTTTGCTTGATCAGACTCTCCTGGGCCTGCCTGTTCTTCTCTGAACAATTCTACTAAGAACATAGCTCTCTTTTTATCTTCCTAAATTGGGCATTTCCTATTGAGGCACTGGGGAACTGCCATTCTGCCAGGTCCTTTGGCATGATGGCCTTGACTGGGGTCAAGTTCCACGTGATATCCTGGTGAGCTGGGCTGCCCTCTCCCCAGCTTTCAGTATGCTTGATTATAATTATTCCTTTACCTGTACAGTTTCTTCTAGACTGCTAGGGGGACTCTTAACCGGAGATTGGTGATTCACAGTAGCAGTTCAACAAATGCTTTTTAAAATTTTATTATTATTATTTTTTTTTCAGTTTTTGACTGGGGCTGGGTTTGAACCCACCACCTCCGGTATATGGGGCCGGCACCCTACTCCTTGAGCCACAGGCGCCGCCCAAATGCTTTTTTTTAAAATGAAGGGTCTTTTCTAAGAACTATGAGCTAATTAACTTTAAGCAGAGAAAGTGACTTATGGATTTTCAAGTGATGAAATCAGTGTATCTTTTTGACAAGCCAAAGTATACAAAGAAAAAGCTAAAAATCTCCTGCCAGGTTAACCAGTGATTATAGTTATGTTTTTGTCTGTACCCCGCCCCCCCCCAAGCTTTTACAAATACAAACAAACCTATACAATATATGTAATGGGGTTGAACTTTCTATTTCTAGGACCTGGCCATCCTAGCAAAGCATCCATCACCTCTGATTATTTACCTTATTCTCTCACTCTGCTTCCCCTCCCTGTTTATACCCTTTAAAGGATTTTCAAGGTTGGATTTCATTGTCTGAAAGTTAAGACAACCTTGGCAAACAGGGAATCTAGAATTCCACCTTCAGGGAGAAGCCTGGAGGATTGTTCATGTGGGAATGGGGGCCCTGTGGGGTGGGATCATATGATTTTATTTTTAAACAGAAGCTAGAAATCTGGATTTTAAAATGCAGTTTTTGTCTATTAAAAAACATGGACAAACTTACTCAAATTTTAAAAGTAACACCCAACTCTCGGTAATTTGGATTTAGCCTGTGGGTCCTTAGGTTGACCACCTCTGGCCCAGGTTGTCAGTTCTCCTACAGTGATGCCCTGGCCACTGCTCCTTTTCCATATCACTGGCTCATCTCATCAGCCAGCGTTGAGGCTGCGTTTGTTCCCCCCCTTGTGTTGATCCTCCCATGACTCCCCATCCTCGTACTTCCATTTGGAGATCCTCTTTTTTTTTTTTGAGACAGAGCCTCAAGCTGTCACCCTGGACAGAGTGCTGTGGCATCACAGCTCACAGCAACCTCCAATTCCTGGACTCAAGCGCTACAGGCGCCCACCACAACGCCCGGCCATTTTTTGGTTGCAGCCATCATTGTTGTTTGGCAGGCCCGGGCTGGATTCGAACCCACCAGCTCAGGTGTACGTGGCTGGCACCTTAGCCCGTTGAGCCACAGGCGCCAAGCCTGGAGATCCTCTTTTATACCAGGTTGCTATTTCTTGGGTTGGAACCAGATACAGTAGTAATTGGTAAGAGCTGTGTTATAAGACAAATATGTGTCCTTAAAATTTAAACTCATTTCAGGCCTAGTGAGATGCTAACACTTTGTTGCTGATGGGAACTTGTCCCCCAGGCTGTATTAGAAGAACAAGGACAAGTGGTTTAAGAAAAGAAAGAGGAGTTTATTAAGTTGCCAACAAATGAAAAGAATGACCGCCTTCCATCTTACCATAGTCCTAGCCGTTTGCAGAAATACAGAGCTTTGAAAGGGGAGTTTTTAGCTTTAGGCTGTTCGTTTATCTATCTATCTGTCTATTTATTTATTTATTTTTTGCAGTTTTTGGCTGGGGCTGGGTTTGAACCCGCCGCCTCCGGCATATGGGGCCGGCCCCCTACCCTTTGAGCTACAGGCGCTGCCCTATTTATTTTTGAGACAGAGTCTCAAGCTGTCACCCTGAGTATAAGAGTGCCATGGTGTCATTGTACCTCACAGCGACCTCCAGCTCTTTAGGCTCAAGCCACTCTCTTGCCTCAGCTTTTCTATTTTTAGTAGAGACGTCGGGTCTCACTCTTGCTCAATCTGGTCTCAAACTCATGAGCTCAAGACACTTCGGCCTCTTCAGGCTGTTTTAACTGTAGTTAAGCGTCTGAGGGACCCTTCTCTGGCACACCTGTACACCTTACCAGTTGAACCAGAACAAAGGACACTCCCTTGCTTCTCCCAACCCACTGGCCTGAGGCAGGGATACGACTTTTGGTTCTCAAAAAAGGTGAGGGGCTTTTAAGGAGACAGAAAACATTTTTAATATTTGTGTCCTTTTCTAGGCCATTCCCTCTGTTATACTCTGAGGGGCCTGAGGGAGCTAGATGGAGACAGAAAGAAGCAAATTGAGTTTCTCTTGGCTCGTACCCACTGAGTGGGATGCAGGAGAACTTGAAAACCAATCCTGTGTCTTCCTTCCCTGGGGCCAGCTGGTCTGACTGCACGCAGATCCCTACCTGCCTTGGGGGCCCTGGCCTCACACTGCAGCGGCAGGCCTTAGGGCATCCAGGGCGAGGCTACAGATCTGGAAGGGTTGGAAGAGATAGATCCCCAGACTTAAAGGGTCCTCTGAGAGAAAGGGCAAAGAACTGAGACTAAAATTTGGGTCAACCGGTCATGGTCATCTCAGTGAGGGGGGTGGGGTGTCTCCCTGGAGATAGTCACGAGCTTTTTTTTTTTTTTTTTTTTTTTAAACTGCTATGTGATTCTGAAAAAGCTCTTCCAAGAACAGAGAGAACTAGGAAATGGATGCCTGAGAAAACGTCATGTGTTTTTCCCCTTTGATTTTTCAGTAATTGCCGTTAGCAATGTGACCCTATCACATTCACACGTTCAGCATTTAACCCCCTCCTTCTAGGAGAAATGAGGTGTTGAGGCAAGAAGCTACAATGGCCGGGTACCTGTTGAAAGGGTGATTTCTTATTTTTAGGGTACCTTTTGGACCCTAGAGTCGCCAGGCTCCCTTTTTGTAATCTTCCCTGTTGACTTTATAACCCTGTTGCCTTCTTGGTTTGCTGGAAGAAATTCTTAGACTGGGGAAGAAAACATTGGTGTTTCCTGTGAGCGAGGTCGGCTGGCGCACCTCAGACCTTTGTTACCCTGTCCAGATGGTCAGACGTGTGCACTGGGGGCACTTCTAAGCCAGGCCATGTGTTGGGCGCTGGACTACAGCAACAAAGGACAGATAAGCAGAGGTTGAGCTCACAATCTGGAGAACACACCATCAGCTAAAGTGAATCCGCAAAAAAGGAAGACAATTTTTCAGCAATGAATGACTGAAATGAAAAACCAAAATCAACTTCAGGATGATGTAATAAGGAGGTTGGAGGTTGGGGTGGTCTGGGGAGGTGACATTTGAATCAAAAGCTGAAGTTGGCAGCTCTTGAGACGATTGGGCATAGAACATTCTAGATGGAGAGGCCAGCCAAGTGCAGATGTGCTTGACTCGTCCTGAGGAGCAGAAAGGAGGCCATTAAAGGCTTCCCTGGGATCAGAAGCTGAAGTTGGCGACTCTTTTGTTGTTGTTACAGTTTGGCTGGAGCCGGGTTCGAATCTGCCACCCTTGGGATATGGGGCCTGCACCCTACTCACTGAGCCACAGGCGCCTCCCTGAAGTTGGCAACTCTTGAGAAGATCAGGCATAGAACATTCTAGATGGAGGGGGCCAGCCAAGTGCAAATGAGGTTGTGTTGTCTGAGGAGCAGAAAGGAGGCCATTGAGGTGTGCACTGGCATGTTCCTGTAGTCCTAGCTCTTGGGAGGCTGAGGTGAGCGGGTTGCTTGAGCCTATGAGTTCGAGACCAGCCTGGGCAACATAGCAAGACCCCATCTCTTAAAAAACCAAGGCTGTGGTGGTTGGTGTTAAGTGGATGAAGGAGAAGAAATGGTGAGCAGGACCAGATATAGATCTCTATAAAATGTTGGATGTCTATAGTAGGCCCCATAGATGGTTTAAACAGGAGAGTGACCCATCCTTTTTAGGTTTTAAGAAGGCCAGCCAGTGAGTAGTCACAACACTTGGATCAAAGTGCAACTGTGAAGGTTGGATGGGCATAAACAGGCAGATGTGAGGATGGGTAGGGAAGGAACGCCCCTCTGCAGAGCACCTGCCATGTGCCAGTTGCTGCATGGGTACGTTCTTCCTAACCCTGCAAGGTTTGGCATTCATAATACTTTTCTCTGAGGCTCTGAGAGGTCAGTGACTGGTCTGTTTGAGCCAGGAATTCTCTCCCCCCACACCCCTTCTCTCCCAAACTTGAGCTTTTCTCGAGTTGGGCCGTATGTGCATTTGGAGGAGTCTTGGGAGGAGGTCATTCTGGAAAGGGTGGAGCTGGGATTCTGGGCCCCTGGAGAGCTCTTTGATCTGTGAGAAAGTCCCTGAGGGATTTTGATCCTGGCTTGGTTCAACCCAGGAGAGGATTTACTGTGAAAAGTTTGTTTCTTATCAGTGAACCTTTCAGAGAAATAGGCTGGGAAGAGGTTAGACTGGAGACTGCCATGGTGAAGTTACAAAAAGATTTGGGGAACCTTGTTTGAGATTTCTGGTTTACTGTCTGTTCTCTGGCTCCTCTTCCGTTACCAGGAGAGGAATGGGTAATGGTGCCTTTCACTTTGGATGCAGTGTCTCATGGAATCCTGTTGTCACTTTTGGGAAGATTCTATTCACGGGAGAGTCTAGGTAACTTGCCCAAGGCCACATCACTGGCAGGTGGCAGTGCTTGAATGCAGACCCTCATGGTCTGGCCCCAGAGCTCATCCACTCAGTAGCAGTGCTGTGTTGACGTGGGCGGACGCCAAGCTTGCCCTTCCTGATGGAGAGTTACCAGGTGGCACTTGCAGCCCGGAGAGAGGCAGTTGACCTGTGTAGTTAAGGGCTTTGGAGTGGAACCCAGCTGTGATGGAGGTGAGGCTTGCTGCATCGATCTGCCTGCCTTTGAGCATGTAAATGACTTTGCCTTTTTGAACCTCACCCATAAACTGGGAACAGACACACAGTCCCAAACTCTTGGAGATTCCTGGGAGGATTCCTAAAGTAGCTTCTCAGTAAACAATAGCTGTGAATGGTGTCAGCCCAGTTTGAAAAGGAAATAGAGAAATAATATTTCCCTGGCTACACCTTCTCCCCCTGTATGTAACTCCTGTATTTCAGCTTTTTTGTCCATCTGTAATCAGTCTCTTAATCATTCTATACTGATTAGCCACTTTCTCGCATGGGTCTATTTTTCCTCTGGGCTTTGGTTACCTTATCAATGAAATGGGCAGATGGAGAACCTGCCTCCTTGTAAAATTTGATGAGTTGTAAATAAATCGATGTTTGCATTTAGAACAGTGCCTCCTAGATGATAAGTGCTCAACAAAAGGTAGCTGTGACTATTATTTATTTCTGGCAGTCCTCCCGTGAGGCCAGAGGCCTTCCCAGGAGTTTCCCTGGTAGCTTCAGATGTCTGATAGTTGCTCAGTAACTATTTGTTGTCGACTGACTAGTCCCATTGTTTTTTTTTTCTGTTTGAAATCTGAAGTTGAGGCCAACAGGTGAAACACTAGGAATCATTTTGCCTCTCAATGAGTATACACACCTCTGTGGGTGGTATATTTACACAAGGCTAGACCTGCCTGGTAGCTCACTGGAAGCTTCTTCATGCCAGATTTCTCAACCTTGGTGCTGTTGGTGCTTTGGGCCTGATTAGTTTTTGGATCCCACTTCTCCATCCAGGAGGTGCCAGTAGCAACGCCTCTCCTCACCCACTTGTGACAACCAACCTTTAGACATTGCCAGATATCCCCTGGCAGGGTGGGACCTGGCTGAGAACCATGCTTTACTCTGATCCCCTTAAAAGTAGCACCTGCTCGAGTCCTTCTTTTGTAGAGACAGCGTCTCACTTTATCGCCCTTGGTAAAGTGCTGTGGCGTCACACAGCTCACAGCAACTTCCAACTCCTGGGCTTAGGCGATTCTCTTGCCTCAGCCTCCCGAGTAGCTGGGACTACAAGCGCCCACCACAATGCTCGGCTATTTTTTTGTTTTGCAGTTTGGCCGAGGCTGGGTTTGAACCTGCCACCTTCGATATATGGGATCGGCACCCTACTCGATGAGCCACGGGCGCCCCTCGATTCCTTCTTCATTCTTTATTTATGGCGGCATCATGATTGTCTGCAGCCAAACTTCTCTGTTGTCGTCGCTTCCTGACTTTGGCTTCTGCACCACATGCCACAGTGGCCACCCCAGTCCATCCTCTGTGCACTCCTGAGGCCACAGGCAGTGGCACACATTCTTAGAATCAGCCCATCGGTAGCAGACTGAAGTTAAACATCTTTTTGACCAGGGTCATTGGATGACATGCTGGGTCTGAAATCCTTGCTTCCTCCAAAGGAATATGACAAGGTGACTGTAGAAGAGCCATCTTTCCTTAGCGTTTCAGTAGAGGATTTTCTTATCTTCATCAGGTGACTTTCAGAGAGGCTGGTCTCCACCCAGGGCATGTGGGGACCGTCTCCTGGTTAGCAGCAGCACCTCTTCCTTCATCTGTTGGCTTTCTGAAGCTTCTTTATTTTCCTTTTTTTTTTTTTTTTGTAGAGCCAGAGTCTCACTTTATCGCCCTCGGTAGAGTGCTGTGGCGTCACACAGCTCACAGCAACCTCCCAACTCCTGGGCTTAGGCGATTCTCTTGCCTCAGCCTCCCGAGTAGCTGGGACTACAGGCGCCTGCCACAACACCCAGCTATTTTTTTGTTTTTGCATTTCGGCCGGGGCCAGGTTTGAACTCGCCACCCTGGGTATATGGGGCCGGTGCCCTACTCGCTGAGCCACAGGCGCTACCCTATTTTCCTTTTTTTTGAGACAGAGTTTTACTATGCCACCCTCGGTAGAGTGCCATAGTGTCACATCTCACAGCAACCTCCAGCTCTTGGGCTTAAGCAGTTCTCTTGCCTCAGCCTCTCAAGTAGCTGGGACTACAGGCCAGCTATTTTTTGTTGCAGTTGTCATTGTTTTTAGCTGGCCGAGGCCGGGTTTGAACCTGCCAGCCTTGGTGTATGTGGCTGGCACCGTAACCACTGAGCTATGGGCGCTGAGCCCTTTATTTTCCTTTTCTTTACCCACTTCTTTGCTTCAGCCGCCAGCGGCACTGAATCTTCTTTTTGTTTCTAAATTGGCCCTCAGATGCTGCAATTCCACGCTGCAGTTTGAAAGCCACCAGCACCTGAGTTTTTCAGAACCTGAGCCAGACGAGGGTGGGGGTGTGTGGCCTTCCTGCTTCTTTGCAGCCTGGATGAATAATGCAAACAGGTCTGAGCCACCAGAACCTGCTTCTCAGCCAGCTGCAAGGCAAAGGCCAAAGGCAGCCGGTTACTCCACATTCTCCTTGTGGTGATCTGGGGGAGCTCGGAGGGTCTCAAATGTGTACACTTGTCAGAGGGAGCCTTCTGGGCCTGGGCCTGCTAACAAGCTGGATGGGGGCACTGCTTCCTCTGAGGGCGTCAGGCCCTGCTGAGTAAAATTCGAAAGAGCTTGGCATTCTTGAACCAGGAAATTCCTGTTGCGTTGTTGTCCTTTTTCCTGAGGGCCTCATCACTGCTGAGGGGGAGAAAGGGCCTAGGTTGCAATTGCCTCTAGTTGTTGAGGGCTAAACATCGAATTCATTTGTAAATCACCCTCTTTTCCCTAGATTGAGGCAATTTCTGTCCTGCCAGGCGAGTTGGGTAGTTCATCTTTTACATATGAATGTGCCATTTAATCACCACTTGTGCATTATTGAGCGCTGGGTGGAGAAGGCTGAGTCTAGTGGGAAAGGATTAGACCTCGAGTATAAAAGGGGGGTTTTCCCATTTCTAAGAGAGGCGAATCAGTGCTAAAAAAGAATTTGAAACAATTATTAAACAATAAAAGACATCGTCAAAATGCAAACCAAACCCACCCATCAGTAACCCTTCTGATACTGTCACTCCAGCCCGGAGAACACCTGTAGTTCCTTGTATTTATTCAGAATCCAGTGGAATAAATGGCTCTTTGGTCAGTGCACTGAAGACTTTCAGCTTAGCTGAGCTGCTGTCGAGGGTGATAAATTAGAGCCAAAAGCCTGGGGAAATGAAGGCAAGTCACTATGCCTCAGACTGCATGATTGCAAAGAGGTGACTGTGTCCTTGCCCCAGCCGGTGACCTGATGCATACAAGACTGGGTCTGACCTGGTAAGTGGTGACTCTTAGCCTGTTCTCTTTGCTTCTTCCTCCTCCCCCTGGGAGAGGCCGCTGACGATCGGGAAGCAGGAATGTCTGCTGTGGGTGAGCCTCTGTTCTCTTTTGAAAAAGAGAGGCTAGGCTCTGTGAGTAGCTGCGCCTTCTCAATGGCAGGTAAGTGGCCCCTCCTGGTGCCACCTGCCCCTTACTTGCTCTGCCTCCAAGGTAGCCTGGAATCCTGGTGAAATGACATTTTCCCCAAGTTGAGAGTGACCCTTTTATTCCATTGTCTGATTTCCATTCCAGCCCTCCTTTTCTTGGTTCTGGATGAGTAGGTCTCATTCCCAGGCGGGGATTCGTGTAGTTCTTATTCCCAGGAGGGGATTGTTTAGAACAGCGGTTCTCAACCTGTGGGTCATGACTCACAGGAACTATATTAAAGGGCTGCGGCATTAGGAAGGTTGAGAACCACTGGTTTAGAAGCATAATTATCAGGCCGTGGCAGGAGACAGCTTGGCTGTCCAGCTTTGGCAGCCCCAGGCCAGCCAGGGTGCAGCCTCCTCTTAGACTTTCTGTGGATTTCAGGGATGGTGAGCATTTGGGCAAAGGGTCCATTTGTTTGGGAGTTGTTTTCTCTTAGATGTTCCTTGTGGCTTAGGCATCCCCACCCCTCTTCCTGGGCTCCAGATTTCTTTCTGGTCTCTGCTCTCGGCCCGAAGGAAATTCCAGGCTCTTCTTTCTTTATGATGTAATTACTGATTGGGGAGGGCCTGAAGATTGCTGGGGAGAGAGGCCTGTTTGGGTACCTGCCCTGGTCTGTGTCTTTGGGAAAGGCTTTGAAGTGATTAACGGAGCTCTGCTTTGCTGCTTCTGGGAGAGCAGCAGCGTGTGGTCGTGTTTGAAGTGGGCCGGGGGGAGGACTGGTGGTGGAGAGAGTGCCGCCATGCTGGCCTCTGCTGCTGGCCTTGCCTTCACTGTGAGGGGAGAGAACCTGGCATCATTTCTGCCATCTGATTGAAACTCAGAAATCATGTCCTGGACTGATTCTGGTCTCCATTTGGTACAGGCTGGTGTTTTCCATGACTTTGAACATGCTCCTCTGAAAAAGCAAACTCTGTTTTTGGAGCAGGGATGATGGTGGAGAAGGAAGAAGAGGAAGAGCAATGATTGTTGGTTAGAAAACAGTTACCACTGACTGGGTGCTTACTTTTTTGCCAGGTATTACACTAAGACCTTTGCATGAATTAACTGGTTGAATCCTTTGATGACTCCACAAGGTACCATCGTCTTCATCTTAAAGGAGGACAGAGGCACAGCTAGGTCAAGTCCTAAGGTCACACTGCCAGGAGGTGCAGAACTAGGTTCTGCCTGTGTTTTGATGCCAGAGAGCTGATTCCTGACCACTGAGGCATTCTTCCTCTGTCATTTGTGATCTGGCCCATCAGAGCATGTACCCCAACTTCTGTGTAGGATGACCAACTTGGGGTTTGCCTGAGACTTGGCCAACCTCTTGGTTGGTCACCCCCTACTCCTGTGGCCTGCCATACTTGTCTGAGCCTGTTGACCCAGGCTCTTTCATTCAGGCCCCAGCAGGCTAGCTGTCGACATCATTAAGGAAATTTAACACCCACAAAAACACACGAGTGCCCCGGCCTTTCAGCTGTGGCCCTTTCCCTCGAGGGAGGGGACAGAAAATTCCCTGTAATGGTGTGTCATTTCCTAGCCCCTGGAGAACAGCCTGTGCTGTGTGACTCAGGCGGATGTGGGCTTGGGGGAGGGGGGCACCTGGTGTGGCCTGGCTGGGAGGCCTAGATGAATATTGGAAAGGGGGAGGGGAGATAGCCACGGAGGCCCCTAGCCTACTTTGTAGTATAAAGCAGGTGCTGATGCCACCCTTTGAAGATTGTGAGGTGGGTGTACCTCCTGGGGACTGCCTTTGAGATAGTAGCTTCATCAGCGACATTTTCCCAGGTCCTGGAACTCTTTGTTGGACCTTCCCTGCCCTTTTACCTCCATCTGTAGTTGAGGGAAACAAAAAGGCAAATGATAGTATACTCTTTATTTTTGCAGTTTTTGGCTGGGGCCGGGTTTGAACCCTCCACCTCCAGTATATGGGGCTGGCGCCCTACTCCTTTGAGCCACAGGCGCCGCCCGATAGTATACTCTTAAACCATAGACCCTAAATTAGGCAGCCCTCTTGCTGCAGAGCTGAGGAGAGGGCCCTCCTGGTACACAGCCATGTGGAGCATGTGAACCCCGGCTTGCACCAACTGGGTGCAAATCCCAGCCCTCCTCCTTGGTATCTATGTGATCTGGGGCAAGTGACTTGGAGGAAACTACAGAAAAGCATTTTGAACAGTGCCTACTATATTGCATGTAATAAAAGAAACTCTTAGCTGTTAATATCCATGGCTCAGGAAAGCTAAGAGGCAGGGTTATCTTGAAGTGAGGCGTCCTTTAAGTCAAAGGACATCCGGGAAGTGCTGAGCAGGATTACATCTGGTGGTTCACAAGAGACAGGTTTGGGAAGGTTCTCATCACATGCTTGCTTCTCAATACCCAGCAGACCTTCCCATATTATTAAGATTTCATTGAAATGTCACAAGGAGGGGAAGATTCTGCTGCTTTCTGCTCCACGTCAAGCTGTTTCCCTGAGTCATGGCTCTCCCTCTGCCATGTTAACTCACGCAGAGCCAGACTAGTTTGAGGGTGGGAGACAGACAGGAGCCAACCCAGTAGAATCATAGGTCCTGCTACTTCAGAGAAGGCAGCAGAAAAGTGTTTCAGTTCAAGGGTGAACCATTTCCCGGTGATTCAGTCCATCAGTGGTGGCTGTTTGTCACTGTCCCAAGTTTATAGATGAAATACACTTAGCAATACATCCTCGTCAGAATTAAATCATTAAAGAAGAAAAAAAAATTGACTCAGCTTTCTGGAAAAGGTCCTGATGGTGGTCTTGTTACCAGGGCGACAGCCAGGCTGCATCCCACAGTCTGTCATCACCCAGGGCCTAGGCCCTGCTGGAGTAGGACACGTAAGTCCTAAGGCTGTCCTTTGCCCTGCATCCAAAGGGTGCTGAATCCAGCAGGCACTTCCCAATTTTTCTCCATAAGAGCCTTCATTGAAA
Organism: Perodicticus potto; assembly: GCA_963574655.1. Taxonomy (NCBI): domain Eukaryota; kingdom Metazoa; phylum Chordata; class Mammalia; order Primates; family Lorisidae; genus Perodicticus; species Perodicticus potto. The sequence goes on from CAUYRH010072117.1 coordinate 32,463, forward strand.
GCCCCTGCTGTTGACTGATGTGCCTGTTGTTTGGAACCTATTAAATTTCTACCCCTTGGATACAGGCACTGAACTCTTATTAACTCCAGGGGGAATTGGTGGTGTTTGTAACAACAAACAGAATTAGGGTTTTATGTTTTGCTGAGACCAGAAGGTTTGGAATACTTTCAGATAGAGGCAACCTTGGGCCAGACCTCCCTGCTTACTGAGCAGGACCTTAGTTTCCCCTCTTATTTCCTGGTGAGTTTGAGCAAAGCTCCCTTGCCAGCTTTAAATGGCTTACAAGTGTGTTAATTTTTATTGATTCCCCCCTTTCCTGTAGAATTAAAAAAAAAATTTTTTTTTGAGACAGAGTCTTACTATGTCACCCTTGGTAGAGTGCCTTGGCGTCATAGCTCACAGCAACCTCAAACTGCCTCAGCCTCCCAAGTCGCTGGGAGTCCAGGTGCCCGCCACGATGCTGGCTATTTTCTTCTTCTTCTTTTTTTTTTTTTTTTTGAGACAGAGCCTCAAGCTGTCATGCTGGAGAGAGTGCTGTGGCGTCACAGCTCACAGCAGCCTCCAATTCCTGGGCTCAAGCGAGTCTCCTGCCTCTGCCTCCCAAGTAGCTTGGATTATAGGCGCCCGCCACAACGCCCAGCCATTTTCTGGTTGCAGCCGTCATTGTTGTTTGGTGGGCCCGGGCCGGATTCGAACCTACCAGCTCAGGTGTACGTGGCTGGCGCCTTAGCCCGTTGAGCCACAGGCGCCGAGCCGCTATTTTCTTTTTTTATTGTTGTAGTTGTCCTTGTTGATTAGCAGGCCCAGGCCCGGTTTGAACCCGCCAGCTCCTGTGTATGTGGCTGGTGCCCTAACCAATGGAGCTACGGGCGCCGGAGCCAGAATTAAAGAATTTTGAAGTTCAATAGAGACTTGAAGGGGATCTGTTTCAATAGGGTCTGATGTTTATAATCACTAGCACTAAGGACACCTCTGGGAAGGTGAAGTGGGCTATGTCCCTGTTTCCCAAGAAATTGCATTCATGTATAACATGGTGGCATGCAGCTCATGGGTCCTTAAAGTACTGTCATGGACTCCAGGCAAGAACATCTCATCTGGTCCCTTTCTTTTCCTGTCTTCACTTTTTACAGATGAGCCACCGAGGCCTTGAGAGGTAAAGGGACTTGGCTGGGTTCGATTCCTGTTCAGGTTCATTCTCCAGCCTTGCCTTCTTGCTTCTTTCTATTTGCTGAGTCCTGAAGCAAGCCTTCAGATAGTGGTGGGGAAGCCGAGGAGATTGGCTCACTGGTGTGGAATAGGATTCGCTAGTCATGGGAACTCATCCCTTAAACATATACCAAGTATCTCAAACTAGCCATTCACTTGGGTAGCTTAGACTGTCCCTGGAGGAGCTGGGACCATGTTGATCCACTGTGCCCTGTTCTCCAGTTCAGTGACTCTTAAAGAGGGTAGTACCACTTCTTGGAAAGTGTTTGGGAACTTTGGGTGTACCTTTTGTTGTGACGGCACGGTGAGAGGTGGAAGTGAGTGGCAGAATGCTGAGTGAGGCTGTCCTCCTGTGAGGAGGAGCTGTCCCTGCCAGAGTTCATTGGTACTTCACTGAGAAACACTGAAACAAACAACTTGCTTTTCATGAACGTGCCCCTCAGTTTCCCATTGCTAAATCATTGTTCATATACTTTGTTCTCTCCAAATTACAGACTGAAAACATAACAAAATCAAATCCTTTGCTCTGTGGCTTTCGGTTTTTGTCCTGAGCCGCCAAACACCTTTGTGAAACATCCATACTCTGGTCTTGGAGCAGCATTTTTGGGGTTTATCAGATCCTCGTCTCCCTCCTGTGGGCTGCAAGCCTTTGGTGAATGGCCCCAACTTTACCCATCTGGGGACGTTCACGCCTCCCTCATCTGCTCATTATTGGTTTTGCTTTGCACCTGCTGCATTTTAATGTGAAATTGAACCTGTTAAGTACTTTTGATAAGTTGTCTGGGCCCATGATGAATACAGTACACAAGGGTATGTGGTGAAAAATAATCCTTGCCCCCCACTCCCTGCTAATTCTCCCTGAGGCTACCATCAGTCCCCAGGTAGAGCTCTGTAATACTTTTGAGTTTATCTAGGAACATTCTGGGTTTATGCAAACAATGATATGTATGTTGCATTCTTCTTCTTCTTCTTTCATTTATTTATTTTTTTCTGGAGACAGAGTCTCACTATGTCACCTTCAGTAGAGTGCTGTGGTGTCACAGCTGACAGCAACCACAAACTCTTGGACTTAAGCAATTCTCTTGTCTCAGCCTCCCAAGTAGCTGGGACTACAGGAGCCTGCCACAACACCAGATATTTTTTATGTTGTAATTGTCATTGTTGCTTAGCTGGCCGCCGGCTGGGTTCAAACCCTCCAGCCTCAGTGTATGTGGCTGGTGCTGTAATCACTGTGCTGTGGTCGCTGAGCCTGTGTTGCATTCTTTTTTTCTTTTACAGTTTTTGGCCGGGGCTGGGTTTGAACCCGCCGCCTCCAGTATATGGGGCTGACGCCCTACTCCTTTGAGCCACAGGCACTGCCCCTGTGTTGCATTCTTAATGGGAGGTGTGTGTTGGTCTATTAATGGTATTAGATACACATTCCTTTTTTTAACTTGATGCAGAAGTTTAGGGATTTGTCATATATCTGTAGAGGTGACTCTTCTTTTTCTTTCTTCTTCTTCTTTTTTTTTTTTGCATCAGCCTAGCTCACAGCAACCAACAACTCTCTGGGGCTCGAGCGATCCTCCTGCCTCAGCCTCCCAAGTAGCTGGGACTATGTTAGGCATGTGCCACAACCCTTGGCTAATTTTTTCCTATCTTTAGTAGAGGCCGTCTTGCTCTTGCTCAGACAAACTCCTGGCTCAAGTAGTCCTCCCACCTTGGCCTCCCAGAGTGTCAGGATTACAGGTGTGAGCTGCCATGCCTGGCCTCACTTATTTTTCTTAATGTCTGCAAAGTAGATCGTTACGGGACTGCAACATATTATTAGACCAGCCCTCATTTGTAGGCATTAAAGGGGTTTCCGGGCTTAGGTACAGCAAATCCGTGCCGCCATTGAATCATCCTGCCCATGCCTTACACCCGTGCGATTGTTACAGAAGGCATTTCAAGGAGGAGATTGTTGAGTCAAAGGCTAGGTGGAGTGAGAGTTTTCACATATGAGGGTGGAGTAGGGTGACGACCTCTCCGGGAATGAGAGGAGGTTTCCTCTGGGGGAACACCGTGACCCCAGGTTGTACCTTTTTAGGGTGCTTCTTCAGTAACTAGCTGTTGTGTGCCTTGGGGCCAACCCTCGGTGCTGTCTGGACTTCCTGTTTGATGGTTCTCAGACTCTGGGGTCTGTTCACCCCCAAGGTGCCTGTGACTAGCATTCTGTTTCCTGTCAGGGCTGGGTCTCCGAGAGGCTGGAGAGCTCCATCTTGTGGGCTGGGTTTTGGGAAAGCCCTTCGTGGTCTGCCTTTGTGAGTCTGCTGGAAGAACCTTTGTCTTCCGATCAAAAGCAAACCACTGGGAGGTGGCACATGTGGCCCTGTTGGAATGGACCCTGTTAATCGGCATGAGCCACTCGTCTGCACACAGGGAGAGAGAGACAGTGAGGTACCACGCACCCTTCATGCTGGCACTTGCCCAAGCAGCACAACTGGGGGAGGAGTGTCTTTGGAGACAGTCATCTTTCTGGATGTCACATCCCTTTTGTATCTTGGCAGTAGCTCTCCTTTTCTGGTGTCTGTGGCTTTCATTCCTTAGGATGTAAGCTATCCCAAGCTGTACCATTGTATGGTCCCTCTGCTAAGAAGACCACCACCGGGCATGGGACGGATTCAAGGCCTTGCAGGTGAAGATTGGATGGCTGGTGGTGGAAGGGGACATGTGTTTAAATGTGATGCTGGGAGATGAAAACGCGGGGTGGAGTGACAAGAGTGGGGCTGGCATTTTGCAGGTGAGAATCAGGGGGAATATGTTTAGCATGGTCTCTTTGTAAGAGGTTCTCAAATGTGATACCTGCAGTTATGGGTCCCTGAGAACCTTCTGGTGGGTGGGGTGTATTCTTTTTACACAGTTACCATATACTCTGCTGGCCTAATAAATATGAATAAATGCATGTCTTCCATAAAGAACACGTGCCTTTCATTTCCTTGAAATGTGTGGTCTTTGTGTCTTTCATGGTTTCCTGCTTTTGCCATCAGGAGTGGTTGTGGAGAAGAAATATTTCTTTGGAATAAGAACAATATTGGTGCCTGGGTGGCGACTCTTGGCAGCTTGGTCATGGCCTTGTCTGTCAGTAGGGACACAGTAAGGAAGAGTGGTGATTGTGGCAACATGGAGAGCTCATTAAGCTGGTGGCTGTATGCCACTAAGTGTGGTGCTACACGGGCACATGTATGCCTGGTCTTTTTTTAAAAGACAAGTTAAAAAATCTAGATTCTTTTTTTTTACCTGAAGTTTTCTATTTTTGTATTTTGGCAACAAATTAAGATTTTATAAAAAATGTTACGTAGTTCGCAGAAAGACTTGACTTCTGAGACAGACAATGAGGAGGGTAGGTAGAGATGCCATTGAAATGGCATCTGGGAGTTTGGGGGACAAAATGTGCTATGTCCCACACTCCCTTCCCCAGGGCCCTCGGCCTCCCTGACTGCTTTAAAACATGTATTTCTGTGTGTTTCTTTCAGATCCTGCCTCTACAGAGAGAACAGCCCAGAAAAGAAAGTTTCCCAGTCCTCCACATTCTTCCAATGGCCACTCACCACAGGACACACCATCAAGTCCCATTAAAAAGAAAAAGAAACCCGGTTTACTGAACAACAGCAACAAGGAGCAGGTAAGGTGGCCGCTGGCAGCGGTGTCCGTGCACTGAGGTTCCTGGGTCTTTCTAAGAGCCAGTGTCCTCAGCATTAGCCTTGTGTGGCTGTCATTTGCATGGGGCAGAAAGGGCAGGTCACAGTGGGGCTGTGTAGGAATTTCCAGTGGGGTTTCAGATCTGTTTTGGGGACAGTTCAGTGGCCCAGATGAGATGAGGGCATTCATTGTTCTTTAGGGGTTGGGGCTTTTCCTTGGGTTAATGTTTCCCATGTGGCCTGAGGACTTTCCCCCTCCTGGGCCTGGCCAGTGGGACTGACTGCGAGCTCTGTGTGGGGGTGTCTGCCTGGCTGCGGCATGCCCCCTTCTGGTCTCAGTTTTCTCATCTGTAAAATAGGAGGATTAGGTCTATGTTAAGAGGCACTGCCTGAGGTAGGCTCAGGTGGTTAGTCACACACAAGCCTTTCTCATGGAGCACACCCCAGGCAGCCGGACTCCTTCCCTAACCCCACCTTCCCCTGGCGGCCAGGACAGCCAGCTGGACATGGAAAATCTCATGTACCTTTTTGATCTTGTTTAAGGAAACTTCTAGCTTTAAGATTCTTTGATGCAGGCTAGACACTTCTGATATAAAAAAAAAAATTGAAAGATGCCCTAGTGGACTTCCTGGTGGGATCTACTCACCCCGCTTTGGACTGTGAGATCAGACCTCCTGGCATTGAAAGAAACCCATCCCAGGGCTTATGGGGTCTCTTGGCCTTCACTAGTGATTCCTGGGGATGCATTGGTCCACGATGTGTGTTACTGAGTTCTGGAGCAGGCCCTGGGGATTTAAGGCTGAATGAAACAGGATTTTTGCCTTCATGGGCAGAGACCTCACAAGGGTTAAATACCCGGGCCTCAGAGAGGTGTATGTTTCTGAGCACGAATCTATTTTCAATCTCAAAATTACATAGTGAAATGCCAGCTCTGCTTTTGCTGTGTGGCTATGGGCAAGTTGACCTCTTTTGTGCCTGGTTTTCTCTTCTACTGAAATGGGGGTTAATGATATTACCACTAATTTTATAGGGTTGTTGTGAAGATGAATAGGGCTGAAGGACGATAATAATAACAGTAATAATTACGTCAATTAAGTAGGATGATCATGTAGTCTATACATGAAGTAAACAATATCCGTAAAAATGGTCACATCCATTAAGTTAGCTACAAGCCTCTTGTGGCTCTGAAGCCCTTGGAAGTGGCCAGTATGACTGAGGAACTGAGGTTTTCATTTTATTTAAATTTAAGCGGCTACCAGGGGCTTGTAGCTACCGTATTAAATCGGATTGTGCAGGTCTAAGTGAGTTAAGATTCCCTTTACAGGAGAAGAAACTAGCGGGCCCTAAATAAATGTTGAGGGACGTTGTAATACATAATAGTGTTGGGAGTGTTAATGCTCACAGCAGTATTTGCCTAGGTTATCTGCTGGAATGATAACCAGATAAGGGCTGGACATACAGAGGAAGGGCTGTACTGTCTCCATTTACAGGTGAAAACGCAGATGTTCAGAGAGGTTCAAGTTACCTCTTCAAGGTCTCAGAACAAGTAAGAAGCTGCATGTGAGCTTAGGTCTGTCTGACTGGTTTAAATCCACTGACACCCTACCTCTGTCACCCAGGAGCCATCTCATAGCTGTCAAGACTGAAGACTTTAAAGAGACATGAAGGCCACACAGATAATCCTTAAACTTTAAGTTAGCCAGTAATTCAACTTCCTGTGCCAGCACTTCCTTTCTAGTTACCAGTAGGACCTGTTGTCCCTTCTGCGGGGAGATAGTCTCTTCCTCCCTTCTTTTCCCTCCTCCTCCCCGCCCCTCCCCCCCTCCCCTCCCCTCCCCTCCCTCACCCCCCTCCCCCCCCACTGTGACTTGTGCACACATTTCTGAGTTTCTACTTGTCTTTTGCATCCCTTTTCCTGGAAGCTGATTTACTTGGGCAGTATAGGCGTTTTCTTCTCTCCCTTCCCCATCTGTGTGTTAACATCATTTCTAGAACACTCAAGCCTTGTGACTACAAAGATGTGTTTGTAAGTCTTTGTCCCCCTTCTGGACTAGCAGCCTCAGAAAAGTGTCCACTGTCTGGCACTGCTGCCACGCCCGAGTGAGACACAGAGTGGGAGCCACGGCAGAGCATGAGTGAGAGGACACAGGACATGAGTATGCTTCTAGTCATCTTTGGTATTGATGGCGGAGGGGAAATGGCCACCTGACGCCTGGCTCGCTCTGGCCGGTGCCATCTGGGAGGCTTGCGGTGTGACCTTGTGACTTGCTTTCCCATCTTTGAGCTTCAGTTATCTTGTAAATAGGGGTTTGAACTAAGAACATCATAAGGTTTGTTTTTTTTAAACTGAGACTCCAGGCGGAGAAGATCCAGGAGATTTTTGTTGGCAAAGAAGTTAGAGCCTTAACTAAAGAGGAGCGATTCCTGACTTTTGACCACATAATTCCTCCTAACACACAACATTCACATAGTAGGGACAGTCTCTCTCATGTACAATCTGTTTTTCTCATGGAGAAATTAAATCCTTAAAAAAATTATGCTGGATACCTGTTCTTCTTTTCTCTCTTCTTCCTTTTCTTCCGTTTTAAGAATTATGAAATTAAAGGCAGCAGATTTTGGTCTACAGATAAAATGTGTTTGATCAACATAATGTAATTTCTATGAGTCACATCATTTGAGGATCATGAGCGTTTTAAATAAATGCTTGTATTTCTGGGTCCTTACAAAAACTCAAGTGTCTCTGTCCATGTGGGCTGCCGTATCAAAATACCATAGATGGTGACTTGTAAATAGCAGACGTTGATTTCTCACAGTTCTGACAGCTGGAAGCCTAAGATTAGGGTGCCAGCATGACTGGGTTCTGGTGAGGTCTTCTTCCTGTTGTCCTCACATGGCAGAAAGGGTGAGGGTCTCTCTGTTATCTCTTCTCTTTATTATTTTTATTTTTTTTTATTGTTTTGAGACAGAGCCTCAAGCTGTCACCCTGGATAGAGTGGTGTGGCATCACAGCTCACAGCAACCTTCAATTCCTGGGCTCAAGCGAGTCTCCTGCCTCCGCCTCCCAAGTAGCTGGGACTGCAGGCGCCCGCCACAACGCCCGGCCATTTTTTGGTTGCAGCTGTCATTGTTGTTTGGCGGGCCCGGGCTGGATTCAAACCCGCCAGCTCAGGTGTATGTGGCTGGCGCCTTAGCCGGTTGAGCCACAGGCACCGAGCCTATTATTTTTATTTTTAAAATTTTTCTGTATTTTAGAGACAGGGTCTCATTCGGTTGCCCAGGCTGGAGGGATCTTCCTGCCTCAGCCTCCCAAGTAGCTAGGACTATAGGTGTACCTCTGCCCATCTAAGTTTAAAAAATTTTTCTGTGGCCAGGTACTACAGCTCATGCCCATAATTCTAGCACTCTGGGAGGCTCAGGCAGGTAGATCACTTGAGGTCAGGAGTTCGAGACCAGCCTGAATAAGAGTGAGACGTTGTTTCTGCTAAAAACAGAAAAATTAGGTGGGCATTGTGGTGCGTGCCTGTAGTCTCAGCTACTTGGGAACCCAGGAGTTTGAGGTTTGCTGTGAGCTGGGCTGATACTAGGGCACTCTAACTTGGGGCAAGAGAGTGAGGCTCTGTCTTGAAAAAAATTTTCATTTTGGGAAAGACAGGAGTGCACGGGGGTCTTACTTTGTTGCCCAGGCTGATTTTGAACTCCTAGGGGCTCAAGGGATCAGGGATCCTTCTTCCTCTGCCCCCCAAAGTGCTGGGATTACAGGGGTGAGCTACCATGCCCTGCGGGAATCTCTTTTATTGGGGCACTAATCCCATTCATGAGGGCAGAGTCCTAATCATTTCCAAATGGTTCCACTTGGGGTTTGAATTTCAACATAGGAATTTGAAGGTGGGGGAGATAGAAACATGTAGTCTATAACGCTTACAAAAATCTAGCAGCAGCTGGAGCTAAGCAGAGCCTGCCCCTTTAGACACAGGGCCTGTGCCCTCTTGTTTTTTTTTTTATACTCGCTACCCCTCCCTGGAGTCTTACACTCTCTACCTGTTCTGCTCATCCCATCTGCCTCTGGGTCTCTCTATGAGCCCTCATTGTGACTTTTGGCATATATCAAGATTCTCCATCTCTTACTACTTTTTCTTCTCTTCTGATTTCTCTGTATAACAGTGGTCTAGAAAGAGAGCCATTCTGACCTTGTAAAAAACAAGCAAACCGTTATGTTTCCTTTTCTTTTGTAGCGACAGAGTCTCACTGTATTGCCCTTGGTAGAGTGCTGTGGTGTCACAGCTCACAGCAACCTCAAACTCTTGAGCTTAAATGATTCTCTTGCCTCAGCCTCCCAAGTAGCTGAGACTACAGGCGCCCGCCACAACGCCTGGCAGTTTTTTGGTTGCAGCTGTCATTGTTGTTTGGCGGGCCCTTGCTGGATTTGAACCCGCCAGCTCAGGTATATGTGGCTGGTGCCTTAGCCACTTGAGCCACATGGTGCCGAGCCCATGTTTCCATTTCTTTCTTTCTTTTTTTTTTTTGTAGAGGAAGAGTCTCACTTTATCACCCTTGGTAGAGTGCTGTGGCGTCACACAGCTCACAGCAATCTCTAAGTCCAGGGCCTAGGTGATTCTCTTGTCTCAGTCTCCCGAGTAACTGGGACTATAGGCGCCCGTCACAACGCCCGGCAATTTTTTTGTTGCAGTTCGACCGAGGCTGGGTTTGAACTCGCCACATTCGGTATATGGGGCCCGCGCCCTACTCGCTGAGCCACAGGCGCTGATAATTCGTTACTTTTAGGAGAGATTTAGGAAAAGTCCTTTTGTACAGTGGTTTCACCCCGTGGCAAAGGTTTGAGAGTGTGTGGGAGAAAAGAGTTTGTGGAGGAGGGTCGAATTGTCCTTCAATAGAGGGGGCAAGAAATGTCTTGCTCAAAATGTCATTGGAGGCTTAGCACCTGTAGCTCAAGCAGCTAAGATGCCAGCCACATACACCAGAGCTGGCAGGTTCGAATCCAGCCCAGGCCTGTCAAAACAACAATGACAACTACAACCAAAAAATAGCAGGGCGTTGTGGTGGGCGCCTGTAATCCCAGCTATTTGGGATGCTGAGGCAAGAGAATCGCTCGAGTCCAAGAGTTGGAGGTTGCTGCGAGCTGTGACACTACGGCGCTCAACCCAGGGTGACAGCTTGAGACTCTGTCTCAAAAAAAAAAAAGAAAAAAGAATCATTGGAGCCTTTACTGTTAAAAATCTTTAGTTCTCAGGACATTTTGAATTCAAAGCATCCCTTTGGAAAGTGTTTTCTTCCCTTGTTAGAGAATTGAGAAATAATCTGGTAGCAGATTTGTATGCTAGGTATACCTTTGATCAAATGTGGCAAAGAAATAACTGGGCCCCTCCTCACCTTCCCTGAGTGCGGAGTATGTACAGATCATAAAAGGGTGGGTCAGGACTTACATGGTTGGCCCTATGCATTATGCTAAAAACTTACAGTTTTGCAGAAGACCTTTGTTTTGAGACAGTTTAGGAGACAGTAGGGATTGCTGGCTTCTCCCCAAGGTCAGGCAGCACTTACAAGAGTGTGTCTGCCTAATACTTAGATCCCCGAAGCTGGAGTGGGTGGTAGCTGCCCCTTTAAGGTGGGTGTCTGCTCTTGCCCTTTCTGCTGCCTTTCCTATTTTGAGGCTAAATGCCAGTGGGTCCTTTGCCGCAGAACTCTAGGGCTGCCCCTCCTCCCACACACATTGTAGTATCCATGCTTTGATGAAATGCAGGACAATGAAAGCATTTGCACTCCCTTATAGTACCTGTGTGGTCTCCATAGGAATTCGAGTTTGTGGTCTCATCCCCTGTACATATACCCGGTGTTTGCACACAGCCACAGCACTTAATGTGGGCCAGATGCTGCCTGGAGCCAGTTTTTATAAAGTTTTATTGGCACGCAGCTACATTTATTCATTTGTTTGTTTTTCATCTGTGTTTGCTTTTGTGGGACAGTGGCAGAGTTGAGTAGTTACAGTAGAGGCCTGCAAAGCCTCAGCTGCTTGCTATCTTTATAGAACCCTTTATAGAAAGTTTGCTGGGCTCCTGGTATAGGTGAAGGTATTCCAGGAGGGAATAGACAGGCCTTTTCTATTTTATTGGTAAGCCAGCCTGTGGAAGGAGCAGGGAAAGAAGAACATTTGCTTTCCTACAGTATCCCATAACAACACAGGGTGTGACCTGTTCCCCTTGCTGACAGGCTTGGTAACACATGCTTGTGGGGAAGAAAACTCGTAACTCATTTTATCTGAAATGATGTGCTTTTCTTTTTTAAATGTTCATATTTGTTATCAGATTATTTTTATGGAGCAGGAAACACTTACAAGCAGCAGATAAGGAAAGTATCCGATTGACAAGGAGATTAACCAGGCAGCTAGTTCTCAGCAATAACTGCGGCTGCAGAAAAGGAGGAAGTCTCCTGAAAAGAGTGTGGAGCAGCCTGGCCATCCTCCTCTTCCTCCTAGGGACACCCACACCTAGCTAGGTGGAGGTGGGGCGGAGATGGTGGCACCAGGGGAAACTTAATTCTGAAGATCAATCCCTTGCTCCTGTTAAGAGAGGACTTGAGTTGCTGATTAGGGAGATACCATATTCGATTCTCCCAGTTTTGTGTTGATGTTACTAACTCTCTCTGTTCTGTTTGTTATTAACTCACTAAGAGGAAGTCAGGCACAAAAGTATGACTTACAAAGAAACCTTACAAAAAAATCTTAGTAGCATTCTAGTACAGCAGTCCCCCATCATGCCTATTAGGACCTACCCACACAGCGGGAGGTGAGCAGGGGCTACCAGGGAAGCTGTCTGAGTTTCAAAAGTTTCATCTGTATTTATAGCCATTCCCCATGGCTCATATTACCCACTGAGCTCCTCCTATCCTATCCAATCAGCGACCGTAATAGATTCTCACAGGAGCACGAATCTTGCTATAAGCTACACATGGGAAGGTCTGAGTTGTGCCTTCCTCATGAGAATCTAAGCTCCCCTTTCCCCCAGCCACCCCTGGAAAAATTGTCTTCTATGCAACGGATCTCTGGTGCCAAAAGGGTTAGGCCTCTTCTAGAAGACCTCTCTTAGGTTAGAAATAGTTCTGCTTGCTTGGTGTATATAGTTTATCATTCGATGAAAATTTCTTCTCCTCTCCCTACCCCACCACGTTCCTTTAGTAAATTCAAGCAGCCCTTTCCCTTGGTAGATAACAGACCCCTCTCTAAGATTAATGGTTCTCAACTATGAACAGTCTTCCCTTGAGAGGCACTGGACAATGTCTGTGGACATTTTTGGTTGTCCTTGTTACTGGCATCTAGGCAGGGATGCTGCTCCCTATCCTGCAGGGCACAGGATGGTTCCCATGGTAAAGGCTTTTCTGGCTGTAAGTGGCACAAGGGGCTGAAGTTGAGAACCCCTACTCTAGGTGGTATTTGTGTTTCCTTCTGTTACCAGTTCTGGTTTTCAGATGTCTTTTCCCCCTCACTTAGGGCATTATGAAAAACTTCTTTTACCTTACAGGCATTATTCTTTAGGACGAGGCATTCAGGGAGGTCACTATGTGATCAGAATCTCTTTTGCACCAGGCATTGTCTTGTGTGTGGTATAGAGAAAAGAGAGTTCTTTGTTCTGGGCTTTGAGATCTGTTAGTCTTAACTGAGTTTTACCATCTGTCAAGTAAAACTAATCCAGGTTGAGTATCCCTTATCTGAAATGTTTGGGAGCGGAAGTGTTTTGGATTTAGGATTTTTTTTTCAGATTTTAGAATATTTGCATATACCTAATAAGACATTTGGGAATGAGACCCAAGTCTAAACACAAAATTAAGTTATATTTTACATACTCTTTACAGATGTAGCCTGAAGGTAATTTTACACATTATTTTTAATAATACAGAGGGTGCTAAAAAAAAGTATGCACATTTTTTTTTTTTTTTTTTTTTTGCAGTTTTTGGCCGGGGCTGGGTTTGAACCCACCACCTCTGGCATATGGGGCTGGCGCCCTACTCACTGAGCCACAGGTGCCGCCCCAAAGTATGCACATTTTAAGAAAGGAAAAAACTGTATTAAAATTTTAATGCTCAGTATATACCGATAACATTTGTTATATGTTGTATCTTATAACTTTTTTTTTTTTTTTTTTTCTTTTGAGACAGAGTCTCAAGCTGTCATCCTGGATAGAGTGCCATGGCTTCAGCTCACAGCAACCTCAAACTCCTGGGCTTAAGCGATTCCCTTGCCTCAGCCCCCAAGTAGCTGGGACTACAGGTGCCCAACACAATGCCCAACTATATTTTGGTTGTAGTTGTCATTGTTGTTCGGCGGGCTCCGGCTGGATTTGAACCTGCCAGCTCTGGTGTATATGGCTGGTGCCCTAGCCGCTGAGCTACAGGCGCCGAGCCATAGCTTATACCTCTTATAATTGCAGTGAATGAGACTTGAGTATTACCAATTTTACTACAGTTTATACCTTTCTTAAAACATGTATATACATCTTTTGCGTGCCCTCTGTATATATGACCTGTCCCAGGAAGTCAGGTGTGCATTTCCCCTTGGAGTATCTTGTCAGTGCTCAAAAAGATTTGAGATTTTGGAGCATTTCAGATTTTTGGGTTAGGGATGCTTAACCTGTTGTGTCTTTTTCCTAAGTACCTTTCTTAGGTAGTTTGCAGGATAAAATGAAGATGGTGTGTGCAACAGCATGTTAAAAATGAAACATGAAGAGACCTGTTGTTAAAATGATACTATTCCCTGGAAACCAAGTAGACTGCTCTGTCTTGGAAGTTGACATGAAACAGGGAAATAACTGACCGAAATAATTAACATAATCACACTTAGAATACTTAAATGTTCACTTTATGGAAATGAAAGTTGGGAGGCTTAGAAAGATTGGATAACAAAGATCTGCTAACTGAGCATCTATGAGGGTTTTAATTAAGGATTGTGGAAGGCTCAGCGCCTGTGGCTCAACGGGCTAAGGCGCCAGCCACGTACACCTGAGCTGGCGGGTTTGAATCCAGCCCGGGCCCACCAAGCAACAATGAGGCTGCAACCAAAAAATGGCCGGGCGTTGTGGCGGGCGCCTGTAGTCCCAGCTACTTGGGAGGCAGAGGCAGGAGACTCGCTTGAGCCCAGGAATTGGATGTTGCTGTGAGCTGTGATGCCACGGCACTCTGTCCAGGGTG
>CAUYRH010072118.1:0-11075 GCA_963574655.1 Perodicticus potto
GAGACAGAGCCTCAAGCTGTCACCCTGGATAGAGTGCTGTGGCATCACAGCTCACAGCAACCTCCAATTCCTGGGCTCAAGCGAGTCTCTTGCCTCCACCTCCCAAGTAGCTGGGACTGCAGGCGCCCGCCACAACGCCCGACCATTTTTTGGTTGCAGCCGTCATTGTTGTTTGGTGGGCCGGGCTGGATTCGAACCCGCCAGCTCAGGTGTACGTGGCTGGCGCCTTAGCCCGTTGAGCCACAGGCGCCGAGCCACTGTTCTTCTTCTTAATTGATTAAATACATAATTGTTCAAAGTAATAATAGCAGCAATGTGCTGGTGTTTTTAGCATATGGACATGGGAAGTGAATGTTAATAGCATTACGGGAGTAAGGGGAAGAACTGAGTATTCTCTGCTATAAGATGTCTGCATTATATGCAGAATGGAATATGGTTAATTGCAGAAAAGCACAAAATATATAAATATGTAATATTTAATATATACATATTGTATATTTAATATATAAATTTATAATATATTTATATTATATTCATATTTATAATATGTTAATTTATATATTCTGTATATATATATTACATATTTACAGAGGGTGCCCAAGAATGTATATGCATTGTCAGAAAGGAAAAAAACACATAAAATTTGTGATGCCCAAGTCACATTTGACTTCTCCAATCACAAGAGGTGCTCGATGTGACTTGTATCTTTCTTTTGTTACAGGTGTGCATTAAGTATCACGATTTTAATCCAGATTTTTCCTTTCTTAAAATGTGTATGCACTCTCTGTATACATCTAGTGAAAACACCACACTAATTTTATAAAGAAGTATACTTGACAAACAGGAGACGAGAGAGGAATGAATTACAAAAAATGTTCAAAATTAGAGAAGGCAGTAAATGAGGGGAAGATTTTAAAGAAAGACACAGAACTGTTATAACAAATAAATATAATATCATTGCAAGATGATGGTAGCTATTCATTTAGCTACCGTATACGAACAATCATTTTAAATATGAATGATTCAAATACACCAATTAAAAATCAGAGATTATCAGAATATATAATATAACAGATACACTTTAAATATAAAGACAGTTGATTAAAGGAAAGGAATGAAAAATGTCTATACTGTGACAAATCTAATCAAAGAAGACTGGACAGGCAAAATAAACTGCATAGCAGAGAAAATTACAGGGATAAAAGACACGAATTGACCAAAGGCCAATCCTGTAAGAAGACGTTTAATCCTTAGTATGTAATACCTAAAAGGAAGAGAATCAAAATATGCCAGACAAAGCTGACAGCTGAAAGAAGAAATGGATGCATTTGCTATGATGTGTGAAGACCCCAACCCCCTTTTCAGTAACTGATGCATGCAATAGACAGACTGTCTATAGGATTTAATTGAACTGAATCGCGTTACTAATCAGCTGGATATAATTGACATGTACCATGCTTAATTTAAGAACAGGAGAATACACATCTCGTTCAAATTCACATGAGAGAACCAAGAGACACTGGGCCACAGAATGCTCTTCAAGGAATTTAAAAGAACAGAAGTTATACAAAATATTTGGAATTAAACTGCAAATCAACAGCAGAAAGATAGCTGAAATTTCTCAAATATTAGATTAAACAAAGCTTTTCTAATTAAGGCATGACTTAAAGAAAAAGTGTCTAGGATAATTTTTTTTTTAAACTGGAACAAAAAAATAAAGGAAACACTTATCAAAATTGGTTAGATGTAGTGAAAGTAATGCTTACAGTGAAATTTATAGCATTGACTGTATACATTAGAGAAGAAAAATATAAAAACAATAAATAATCGTAGCTTCCACTTTAGAAAATGAGAAAAGGAAGAAAAATGAAAGAGTAAAGGAAATAGAAGAAAAATGAGAATGAATAAATAAATAAAATTGAGAACAGAAAATACAACTCTACCCAAGCCAATTATATTACACCTTGGGCAAACTACTGACACAGTAAAATGTCTGTGATAGACAGTGAAGTCCGGGTGTTTGGGGTAAGAAGAGAGAAATAAGGAGACAAAGAGGCAAGGGGTTCTCAGGAGTTTTAGCTACTCTGTGTGATCGGCAATGGTGCACACAGGACACTATGCCTTTGTCAAAGTGCATAGAACTTCACAGCACAAAAAATAAACCTACTGTATGCAAATTAAAATAAAAATAATTGAGGAGGTTGGGGGATTCCAAAAAAGTAATGAAGACTGTGACAAGAGAATCAACACTGTCTCTAGTGCTGTAGGAAACAATCTCAGTGAAGAGGGTGTTGGGGAAGCAAGTGGAGTTGGTAAGACCAAGTGGCAGAGGAGCTGCACGTCAGCGCTGGCTCTGCTGGGAGAGCAGTTCCCACGGGGGTTCTGGATAACATATGTGAGCACAGCAGAACAAAAGAGCATTATGAAGCAACTTGATCAAATTTATGTGTGTATGTGAGTGTGGGTATAAAACACTTCATTTGAAAACAGCAGAATACACATTCTACTCAAGCCTCCATGGCATGTTCACCAAGAAATATCAAGACTGGGCCATAAAATGCACTTTAAAAAATTTTAAAGGATAGATATCATATGAAATAAGAAGTTTTTGAAATTGAACTAAACTGAAAATCAACAACAGAAAGGCAGCTGATAAATTCCAAAAGCTAGTATATTAAACAAAGTGCTTCTAAATAACACACAGGTCAAAGAAATAGTTTCAAGAGTATTTTTTTTAAAAAATGGAACTAAACAATGTATTAAAAAACAAACAACTTATGCTGTTTACTTCAACTAAATCATTACCGATTTCCTGCCTACTGCACTTATCACTACCTGAGAAGTGTTAAAGTTTTCACATATAATAATAAATTTATCCATTTCTTCTTAATTCAACAATTTAGTAAACGGATGACAGATGGCAAGGGCCAAGTTTCTTAATGTTGGAGAGGGTGTTTACAGATACTTGGGGGAGTTTACTTTATCTGGCATCTTATTCCAACTACATCTCATTATTCCAACCATGTCTCAGTTTCCATTTCTTTTACATTTTGGTAATTATTTCATAGGACTAGTGGGAGGATTAAAATCCATATGTAGTTCCTGGTGCACAGTACAGGCCAATAATTATTTTTGTACTATTATATATAAAAACATTTTAGAGACGCTACTTCAGAATTGCAAGTAGAACCATCTGGAAAAATCAATTTCATGAATCACAAATACCTAGCTTGTGAACTAAATGATATTTAAAAAGCATGAGCACCTATGTGTTAATTTGACTTATATATTAATATAGTTTTATCTTTTCTAAATACTAATTTTCCATAACCAAAAACATTTCAGAAAATAGGTGTCAATGTATTTTAAAACAACATCCTTGGGAACATTGATCGGCATCTGAACCACTAAATGAGGTAGGAGCAGACATGGCTGATAAAATATGTTTTGGAATCAGACAGATATGGGTTCAAATAAAACTATGCCTCTTAGCATCTTGTGCTGTTGATAAATTACTTGTACTTTCTACACCTTGGGATTTTCTTTTTTGGTTAATTTTAAAACAAAGATAATTTTTGCAGTGTTCATATGAAAACACTATGGATCATAATTTCTATTAATATCTTAGAAATGTAAGACATAATTATTATATAATGCAAATAGACAACTACAGTGTCAAGCATTTAGATGATTTTTCCAAGTTTCTAAAATAGATAATGATTATGGAACTAGAATTGGATTACGTATTTCATTTCTCCCAGACAAGTGATCTGTTTGTTTAAAAATAAACACATATATTATTTATGTTCCCAATTATTTAGAAGGATAAGAACAAATGTTATTTCTTTTTCTTATTTCCATGACTGTTTTTGATATAAAGACTCAGAAAACTCATTCAGCCTCAATTATGGTAAAGAAACCGCACATCTGGATTCTCTGCTAAATAGACATTGGAATGGGTTGTGAAGAAGAAATGAAACAGAGAAACATATAGGGCTGAATTTAGGTCTGCAAAGCATGCAGGAACCTCTTTTCTTATAATTTCCATGTTGAATGAAGTGAAATTATTACCAATCAAGGAAGCATTTTTCTGTATTTTCAATTTTTTAGAAATATTAATTCTATTGTTTCTTCACTCATCAATACTCATAGTTCAGAATGAGCATGAATTGCTTCTATATATATATATATATATATATATATATATTTACTTCAAATCTGCATAACCCTAGTCACCCGATTTCACTATGTTTTAATCCAAATCTTAAAATATTTTATATCAAAACATAAGAAAGCTTGATTTTAAGCAATTTGATAGATGTCTATGTAGTAAATAAACAAGGTGATAGGAAATTGCATATGGTAGCCCACTTCAAATAAGATCAGCTTACCACGTCATCACATTAGATGTCGCTTTATTTTATAATGGGTAGGAAAAAACAAAAATGTAGTCTTGCTAACAGTAAAGAGTATACCTCTTTGTTTAAATATTTTCCCTTGGGATTATAGTTTTCATACTTCATAGACATAAATCCAAGAAAAGAGCCATATCACTATCGTGAAATCTTTCTCTTCCCTCGCGAGGGTCTTCCACCACTGACTCAGCTATATAATTCACTACACATGAGTTGTCCAAGTACTGTGCTTGTTAAAAATTATTTTTGTATTGTATGTAAACTTGAAAATTTAAGCCAAAACGTGTGCACGAGAAAGAGAGAGAGAGAGAAGATAGTGTCTTCCAGATGACAGCTTTCTGGATGAAATCTGAAGCCTGAAGCAAGAGAAAATTTTCATTAACATTCAGATTACATGTCATTTTGATTCACACTCCCTAAGCAAGCTAATTTGGTCAGCGGCCAACCTCCTCGCAGTGTGATGACAACACAACAAGCTTCATCGCCTCCCTTTCATTGCTAATGATTCCTTGAGTGACAGCCGTGGTCTCAGAGCTCTGCACGACAGCTCTCTCTGCTGTGCCCTCCGTGTCAGAGCTGCTGCCTTCCCAGGCTCCGCTGAGCGGTAGTGGCAAGGACGGTGTGTGACTCCAGGAGCAGACCAGCCACCCTCAGCCCCATGCACCTGCACACCTGTGCACACATAGGTGCCCCTGGAGCTCTCCTCTCAAGCGTGTCATGTTTCAGAACAGTATCACCAGGATAAAATAAATTGTGCTGATAATTGGCTGCTCTCTAAGGACCTCTAGCCTTCCCACTCAGGGCAGGAGCATTAACCCTTCTCCTCACCAAGAGTTCACCTAAGCAATAATTCTCTGTTGTGCTATCAACCATTCTATTTTGTTTAAATGTCATTTTTTTTTTTTTTTTGAGACAGAGTCTCACTGTGTCCCCCTGGGTCGAATGCCATGGCCTCATAGCTCACAACAATCTCAAACTCCTGGGGTTAAGTGATTCTCTTGCCTCAGCCTCCCAAATAGCTGGGACTACAGGCGCCTGCCACAATTCCCAGCTATTTTTAGAGACGAGGTCTCCCTCTGGCTCAGCCTGGTCTCAAACCTGGGGGCTCAGGCCATCCACCCACCTTGGCCTCCCAAGTACTGGGATTATAGGCATGAGCCACCACATCCTATAGAATGGCATCATTTTTAAGGTTATTTTTTTTTAAATTGTCATTCACTGTTTCTAAAAATCTCTTATATATGTGTTTGTGTATATATGAACTTTTCAAAACTATGTTTTGTATACCACAAAACCACATCCTTATCATTCCAAGGCCTTGCTGCCTGACTGGTGTTTCAAGTTATGAAGATTACTGACCTCCATTTCTTTCCTAGAAAGGAATCTGCCAATGCACGTTTGGGACAGAAAATAACCACTAGGATGTGAGGTCGCACCTTGTTCAGATTCCCCGTGGTGTCCTCAAGAATGAAGAATGTCCAGCCCATGGCGGTGTTTGAGCCATTTGTTGAATGAATGAAAGAACAAATGTGCGTATCTCATTATGGACTTGGTTTCATCATTTCCGCCTGAGACTCATCAGAGAACCTGCACGCCATGAAAGCACACCCGCCTCTCATCACGTGCACGCTCCCCTGGGCCCTCTTCACTCGTCCTACTGAGACATGAACCTGGCCTTTGAGGAACTGCAAAAAGGAAGGTGGGCCCAGCCACTGGTCGGCTTGACCACAATGTGCCCCAGTTTGTATTTTAACTTATCTTCTCACTGAATTGAAGGTTACTGGGTGTCTGCAATATGAAACACACAAGCTGGGCACGGGTGAACAGGGTGGACTGCTATTGGGCTGGGATCTTGAATCTAATAGAAGGGTTAGGGAGGCCTGTTGTAGTGTGAAGGTGCTAGGATAGAGGATGTTCTAAGCTGAAACATGAGAAATTAAGTGTTGGCAAAGAGGTAGGTGCCGAAGTCTGGACTGTAGCTTTCCTCTTCCTGGAGGCCGCTTGTGGGAGACACTTGCTTTCAGGATGCCGCAGGGCAAGTTCAGGATGCAGGGTAATGGAGAACTTATAAATACATGACTTAATAACAACGGGCATTACACTCTTTATAATGTAAGTCAGCGATGTCTGAGCTTTTTCAGGAAATTAGATGTGTATATGGACAGCAAAATATAATAAGGGACTACTGTATGTCCAGCTTCTAGGAAGTGAATTAAAGACCTATTTAGTCCATGTAGATATTCTTACTTGCTCTGAACATAGAGTTCTGTTAATCAATTCTTTATCTTTCTCGATTTGGGAGTCGCATATTTAAGAAGGGGCTGGGATTGGAGAGAAGAGAATGACAGTTTCCCCATTAAATGAAAATAACATTTCCTAGGAATGTTTCTGTGCACCTTGGGCTTTATTGCTTTTGAGGGTTTTTCTAAGACTTTTCTCTTCTATCTGCAACCTTCCTGAGACTCAGCTCTCAGATGTAACCTGTGTCATCTAACCATCATCGTGAGGTAAACTTTTCTTGCTTTACACATCTATTTAAATCGGTGATCAGGAGGCAGGCATTTGTGGAGACACAGGGACTGGAAGTAGGAGAATACCAAGGTGCTTGCAGAAGAAATATGATGAGGTGTAATTATGAGAATTGTCTTCAAATACTCAAGGGATGAAAGGTGGTCTCGGATGTTTCATAGGGTAAAGGGTGGAAGGAAAATCAATTAGTGTGAATAATTTCTTTAGACAAATTAGCTTTCCAAAACAGAAGTAATGACTGTCTTTTGCGGTAGTAAGTTTTGAGACGTTAACATCCTTGCTCGGTAGACCTGTAGAGGGTGCCTGTGCCTGGTGCCCATCTCAGGCAGGAATGGGATTTAGTGTGTTCTCAATCCAGATTGAGGATTCTGGGCCCTAGCAGCAGAGATTTGGATTCAGAAATGGTCTTGATGGGGGCCCCACTGCGGGTGGTTCTAAACCATGATTAACAGAACTGCCCAGGTTATTCTGATGCACTCTCAGGGCAAAACTCCTTCTCTAGTTGGTTTCTAGAATTTTCTCACATCAGGTGAATCTGGGGCTTTTGTGGGTGCCACTGTGGATCTAAGTTAAAACCACTGAGTGTGGTTGGATGCACTGGGATTGCCTGTGTGGTAAAGCAGTTTGGACGCAGGCACCTGGAATGGACAGGCAGCATTTACACAGGGCTGACTGTGTCATTCATTACTGTTTGTTCATGAGACACGTGTCAGCCACGTCTTCTGGTCTTGGCCTGGAACAGAGACAGAGGCTGACAGCCCTGGGCCTCGTGTCTTCCCGGGAGGACAGTCCTCATGGAGCTGTACTGGGAGTGCCGTCCCAGGGACAGTCAGAGAGGACAGGGTGTGACACACATTGAAAAGCTGCAGAGCCCTGGGAGTATTTCACTAACATCACCCTGTCCCCAGAGCTGTTAGCAGCAACTGGAAATCATCATTCTCAACACAGCGGGGGAAACACTGTCATTTCGTTGTGGAAGTAGGACAGGAATTTTGACATCTCCGGTGGCAGCGGGTGTGTGTGTGTGTGTGTGTGTGTGTGTGTGTGTGTGTGTGACAACTACCCTTCCTCATAACTGCTTCCCAGAATTTATGACACCAGGTTTTGGCATAATCCCCACCCTTCCTGCACATTCCCTCAACTGCGAATGAGGCATTTAATTTTCTGCATCCTTATTGTGGCTTTTTTGATGTAAATTTGCATGAAGCTCTTTCCGTGTAAATAGAATTTTGACATAACAGGAGCGTCTGCACCGGCCTGCACATCACTGCAAATCCACCCATCCCATCCTGTGGCTTAATTTAAAGGCTGGATTACTTGGAAATGCATTTATTAAATCTGACCTACTTTTAAATATTTAGTATTCCATTTTGGTTTCCTTGCAACAAGAGAAGCTTCAAGGTCTTCATGTTCTTGCCAATTTTTAAAGCATTGATATTGATTCAGATAATAAGTCACTGTACAGACTCACTGTCCTCTGTACCACTTTCAAGAGTGGTATTGAAAGCAATTAGCAGCTCACAAGATCTTACTGATACTTGGACATCCCAAAGGCTCCAACTCCATTTGTTCTTTATGAAAATTCTCCTCTTCCCTTTTTTTTAAAAAAACATACGTGACTGTGCCATTGGTTAAAACAAAAAACACAGAAAACAAAAACTCAAAAACTCATATCCATCACAGGAAAATTACCACTGTCTGCCCAGAGTAGAACTCACTCACAGCTTAGTTAAGGCTTTTCCCTTTCATAAAATTTATTCTGATTTGAAGAATTATAGACATATAAGCAAAAGATAAAAAGAAATTGTTGAGGATGGGAGAGAACAAAGGGAGAATTACCAAAAATATGCAATGCAAATAGTGGAATTTAAGCAATATTCATATATGTATATTGCTTAGTTCATTGCAAAAATGTTAGGGTATCACACTCTAAAAACCAACGAAGGAATAAAAAGCAAAGATTCAAATACACAAGAGGGTAGCACAGAGAAATACTTCGCATAGCAGGCATGTTATACTACACGGAGTTCACGGTTGCTTGCAGCCAAAGTAAAGCCAAAGCATTGCAATTGCATGAGTTAATTCTCCTTAAGATTGGAGCTGAGAAAGTCCAGCCACTTGTGACACTAATCTCATAGTGACTTTCTCCAATAGAACCACTTAAAAGGAATATTTGTGATCTAATTGTAATGTCCCAAAACTCACCAAGAATAAATATGATAATGATTTCACAGAGTTAGAAAATACGTATTTACATTAGAGTTCAATAAACATACATAAACACATATTTAGCTTTGGCAATAGGAAGCAAACAGGTAGTGTCCAACCCTGCTGTGCCATCTTAGTTTGCTGCTCAAACGTAAACAAAAAGAACAGTTCTCACAATCGGGGGTAGTGGTGGAACTGAAGGTTGTGGCTCAGTGAAACAACGCCATGCGCCCGGCGAGCTGGCCAGGACGTGCTTTACAAGAGCTAAGGACTTTGCTTTTATTTCCTGGTAGACTCAAAAATATCTTAAGTTAGCTATGTGTGGAAAGGGAGTGACAGCAACTTACAAAATAATCAAGAGAAAACACTTTTCTGACACATACAGGAATAAATTAAGATGGACATGATTCCATTTGTGACAGCACAAGTTGGCGAAGTTCTAACAGTTTTTATTAAGTAATATTTTTTATATTTTTATGATAGAATGTGTGTAATGCACATGTTCTTTTCGATTTCCCATCTTTCATTCAGGAGATGCAAACTCTACGTAATTTCCTGCCCTGGAAGCTGTGCGTGGATGCATCTGTTCTTTACAAAATGAAGTGTAGTTAGTTTCCTTTTCAAAGTTCAAACAGTTTTTTGTAACTTCGGGCTATTCTGGTACTCTCATCTTTGTTTGCACTACGCATTTCAGTTTCTCGGTTAGTACACTGACTAGAACTTCCAGAACAGTGTTGCGTTACAGCGGCGATAACGTGCATGGCTGTTTTGTGCAAGGTTTTGACAGAGATTCTTCTGCATCTCACCTTAATTAGGATACTTATCAAACGTGTGAAATATATTCCATTTATCACTGTGAGATATCTGTCTTGCATAACAAACTCAGAGATCAAGTTTGCTGACATCTCCTTTGATCAGGAAAATATTTTATCATTAATATTACTGCCGCACAAAAAGAGTGAATGGATTCCCTCTTGTATTACTTGGAGGAATCCTGTACATGAGTTAGAAAACAAGCAGTCATGTTTTCTTCAGTATTGAAGTTCCTTGTAATCTTGAAGTATGAGTGTGTGTGTGTACCCGTGCACACTTATTTACATTCAAACAGGCATAGATATGAAAGTTATGTAAGTCTTTGTCAGTTCTGCCTTTTATAACACATGACCACACATCAAGTGGCTTAAAGGAGAGACATTTATTTTTCAGAGTTCTAGAGATTGGAAGTTTGAGATCAGGCTGCTGGCAGATTCTACCCGTGGGCTGGCCTCTCTGCCTGGCTTGTGGGTGGCTGCCTTCTCCTGTGTCAGACACAGATGACAAAGCTGTGTCCTAGCTCTTTTAATGGGGGTGTCACTCATGCCATAAAGAGGGCCCTCTTCTCCCCACCTTACTTCCTAAATATCATCATACTGGGAGTTGGGTATCATGAGAAGAATCTGGGGTGGGGGTGGTTTGCAAACACATAACCTGTGACTTTTCTCTCAAAATTATTGACCTTTTTCTATGCTTTGAAACCCAAAATTGTTTAAAAAATTTGTATTCCTTGAATGCGTAGAGTTTCTAAAATATAGAGATAACATACTTTTTCGTACAGTTCTTTTTAATCATCTTATTTTATTTTCCTAAAACATATTTTTAGTTAATTTTCGTCTATTAACATAAAATTTTAAATGATGTATAATATTTACAAAATTTTTTCTTAGTAATTTATTTCCTCTAGATTGTGGTCATTGCCTTTTGTTCCTGAATTTTGTTTTTTACGTATTTCTTCTCTGAAATTTTAATTTAATAAAAAGGAAACTTGTCAATCTTAGGCTTATTTATTCGTTTTTTGTGTGTGGTGTGAATTTTCCACTTTAATTCCCACTGTTATTTTAATAATGCTGGTGTGTCTGCCGCTGTTCCGAGGTAACGAGTGGGCAG
>CAUYRH010072121.1:0-10427 GCA_963574655.1 Perodicticus potto
AGCACTCTATCGAGGGTGATAAAGTGAGACTCTGTCTCTACCAAAAAAAATAAATAAATAAAAGGGCCATTTCTAGTCAGGATTTCAGAGCATTAGAAAACTCTAGTGGGTCACGCCTATAATCCTAGCACTGGCATGGTGGCTCACGCCTACAGTCCTAGCACTCTGGGAGGCCCACGCAGGTGGATTGCCTGAGCTCAGGAGTTTGAGATGAGCCTGAGCAAGAACTGGATGTGGTCTCTAAAAATAGCCAGCTGGGGGGCTGGGCACCTGTAGCTCATAGTCCCAACTACTCCGAAGGCTGAGGCAAGAAGATTGCTCAAGCCCAAGAGTTTGAGATTGCTGTGAGCTATGTGAGCTATGACGCCACAGCACTCTATCAAGGGTGACAAAGTAAGACTGTCTCAAAAAAGAAAAACTCTGTGGTGAGGACAGGCACAGTGGCTCACACTTGTAATCCTAGCACTCTGGGAGGCCGAGGTGGGAGGAACCCTTGAGCTCAGGAGTTCTAGACCAGCCTGAGCAAGAGGGAGACCCTGTCTCTACTAAAAGAATAGAAAAATTACCTAGGTGTTGTGGCAGACACCTATAGTCCCAGCTACTCAGGAGACTGAAGCAAGAGAATCACTTGAACCCAGGAGTTTAAGGTTGTGTGAGCTAGGCTGACCCACAGCGCTCTAGCCTAGGGCAGCAGAGTGAGACTGTCTCAGAAAAAGCCAAAAACAAACAAAAAAGAAAACTCTGTTGTGATATGATGTGCTTTATACTCTTCCTTAGACTAAAATCACAACCTGAATGCCCTTAATGAAATAAATGTGTTTTGTAATTTGTAAACATAACTCAAAACCCTGTATCTGAGTCGGGTCATTTGCAGTCAGTCATTCAGACTTCATTTCTATTTGACAAGCATTTATTTTAAGATTGCTTTATGGAGCAGTTGTTTAACATTCAAGTGATAGCATCAAGTCTTTGTTAGACCCGTTTAAATGAGCTTGGCCATTAAGTAGAAAACCAAATAGAAATTTAGGTTTCAAACCTAACTTAGCAAAATCAATATAACTTAAATTTTATATTCACATATGTTTATTTAACTTATTTTTCTTCAGTATTCATTTAGAATAATAGTAACTATGTAAACAATTTTTTTTTACCTCTTCTTGATACCATTACTTAACAAGAACTATTGAATTAACTGGCTCAAACAAGAAAACTTTACAGTAAGCTAAGCTAAATGGATTCTTTAGTAAGTTAATCAGTAAAATCTTAGTAAAATCACAAATGTAGGGCAGTGCCTGTGGCTCAGTGAGTAGGGCACCGACCCCATATACCGAGGGCTGCGGGTTCAAATCTGGTCCTGGCCGAACTGCATCAAAAATTAGCCGGGCGGCTCGGCGCCTGTGGCTCAACGGGCTAAGGCGCCAGCCACACATACCTGAGCTGGCGGGTTCGAATCCAGCCTGGGCCCGCCAAACACCTATGACGGCTGCAACCAAAAAATGGCCGGGCGTTGTGGCAGGCGCCTGTAGTCCCAGCTACTTGGGAGGCAGAGGCAAGAGACTCGCTTGAGCCCAGGAATTGAAGGTTGCTGTGAGCTGTGATGCCACAGTACTCTATCCAGGGTGACAGCTTGAGGCTCTGTCTCAAAAAAAAAAAAAAAATTAGCCGGGCGCTGTGGCGGGCACTTGTAGTCCCAGCTACCTGGGAGGCTGAGGCAAGAGAATCACTTAAGCCCAAGAGCTGGAGGTTGCTGTGAGCTGTGACTCCACAGCACTCTACCGAAGGCGATAGAGTGAGACTCTGTCTCCACAAAAAAAAAAAAAATCACAAATGTATAGAGAGAATAAGATCTGCTCCTATCACTTTATTTCTGAAATGCTAAAAGAGGCCCAGTGTGGTAGCTCACATCCTAGCACTCTGGGAGGCTGAGGCAGGAGGATCGCTTAAGCTCATGAGTTCCAGACCAGCCTGATCAAGAGTGAGACCCCCCATCTCTACTAAATATGAAAAACTGAGGCAAAAGGATTGCTTGAGACCAAGAGTTCAAGGTTGCTCTGAGCTATGATGCCATAGGAGTCTATGCAGGACAAGAGAAAGAAACTCTTTCTCCAAAAAAAAAAAAAGAACATTAAAAGAAATGTTCTGGGTGACACCTGTGGCTCAGTGAGTAGGGCGCCGACCCCATATACCGAGGTTCAAACCCAGCCCTGGCCAAACTGCAACAAAAAAATAGCCAAGCATTGTGATGGGCACCTATAGTCCCAGCTACTCGGGAGGCTGAGGCAAGAGACTCACTTAAGTCCAAGAGCTGGAGGTTGCTGTGAGCTGTGATGCTACAGCACTCTACTGAAGGCAACAAAGTGAGACTCTGTCTGTAAAAAATGAAAAAGCAAATATTCTACAGAGTAAGTTCTCATTAACCCATTAACTCCAACATTATTTTTTTACAGGCTAAATATATATTGTAACTTCATTTGGTTATTTCGTAGGGGGCGTGGGTCAGTTAAATGGAAGCCGAAGATGATTTAGGTAAATAGCTAACCTATGCTTCAGAATGATTTTATACGTTCTTATTCTTAATTAGTGCCACGGCTTCCTCTCTTCTTTCCTGCAGTCCAGATTGTCACAACTATAACTAGGAAGGTCATTCCTTCCAATTTAGCAGCTATAACCATCATCAACGAAGTTTTCTGTTCCTTCCCTTTTATGTTCTAGGTGCTCCATCCTTGCTTGCAGTGCTTATGTGGCTCTGGCTTTGGGTGATAATCTTATGGCTTTGAACCATGCAGATAAACTTCTCCAGCAGCCGAAGCTATCAGGATCTCTTAAGTAAGTGTGACTTGTCCTATATGTCCCTGGTTTGTCTTGAGATTTCCTCCAATTCGTCTGTAGTGTGTATTGTTTCTTTTTATTTCTCCAGTGGAATATATATTGGTGGGGAAAGCAACTGGTCAAAAAAACTTTTCTTTTGGGCGATGCCTGTGGCTCATCAAGTAGGGCACCGGCCCCATATACCGAAGGTGGCAGGTTCAAACCCAGCCTTTGCCGACCTGCAAAACAGAAAAATAGCCGGGTGTTGTGGCAGGCGCCTGTAGTCCTAGCTACTCAGGAGGCTGAAGCAAGAGAATCACCTAAGCCCAGGAGTTGGAGGTTGCTGTGAGCTGTGTGACACCACGGCACTCCACCAAGGATGATAAAGTGAGACTCTGTCTCTACAAAAAAAAAAAAATTTTCTTTTTTTTTGGCAGTTTTTGGCCAGGGCTGGGTTTGAACCCGTCACCTCCAGCATATGGGGCCAGCTCCCTACTCCTTTGAGCCACTGGAGCCACACTCTTTTTTTTAAACAGAGTCTTCACTCATTCGCCCAGGGTAGAGTGCTATGGTATCATACTTCACTGCAATCTCAAACTCTTGAGTTCAAGGGATCCTCTGGACTCAGTCTCCTGAGTAGCTGGGACTACAGGCCCCTGCTATAATGCCTGGCTAGTTTTTCTATTTTTACTAAAGACAGTGTCTCACTCTTGCAAAGGCTGGTGTCAGACTCCAGAGCTCAAGTAAACTACCTACCTTGGCCTTCTAAAGTGCTAAGATTATAGGCGTGAGCCACGGTGCCCAGCTAAAAAAATTTCCTTAGTGGGCTCAGCACCCATAGCACAATGGTTACAGCGCCAGCCACATAAACCAAGGGTGGTAGGTTCAAACCTGGCCCAGGCCAGCTAAACAACTGCAACCAAAAGGTAGCCAGGTGTTGTGGTGGGTTTCTGTACTCACAGCTACTTGGGAGGCTAAGGCAAGAGAATCGCTTAAACCCAAGAGTTTGAGGTTGCTGTGAGCTGTGATGCCATCGCACTCTACTGAAGGTGACATAATGAGACACTGTCTCAAAAAAAAGGCAGCGCCTGTGGCTCAGTGAGTAGGGCGCCGGCCCCATATACCGAGGGTGGTGGGTTCGAACCCAGCCCCAGCCAAACTGCAACAACAAAAGAAAATAGCCGGGCGTTGTGGCGGGCACCTATAGTCCCAGTTACTCAGGAGGCCAAGGCAAGAGAATCGCCTGAGCCTAGGAGTTAGAGGTTGCTGTGAGCTGTGTGACGCCATGGCACTCTACCAAAGGCGATAAAGTGAGACTCTGTCTCTACAAAAAAAAAAAAAATTTCCTTAGAACTCTGGGAAGCCAAGGCAGACAGATCACCTGAGTTCAGGGTTTGGAGACTAGCATGAGCAAGAATGAGACCCCATCTCTAAAAAAATAGCTGGGCTTTGTGGCTGGCACCTGTAGTCCCAACTACTGGGGAGGCTGAAGCAGGAGAATCGCTTGAGCCCAAGAATTGGAGGTAGCAGTTAGCAGTGATGCCACGGCACTCCACAGAGGAAGACAAAGTGAAACCCTGTCTCAAAGAAAAATTAAAAAATTGTCTCTTTAACAGTGGAAGTTTTCACTTGTTGTACCTGAAAATTAGTAGAAATGGCATTTGCGGGTGGTGCCTTTGGCTCAACGAGTAGGGCACCAGCCCCATATACCGAGGGTGGCAGGTTTGAACGTGGCCCCAGCCAAAAACAACAAAAAAATAGCCTGGCATTGTGGCAAGTGCCTGTAGTCCCAGCTACTCTAGAGGCTGAGGCAAGAGAAT
Source organism: Perodicticus potto (assembly GCA_963574655.1). NCBI lineage: Eukaryota > Metazoa > Chordata > Mammalia > Primates > Lorisidae > Perodicticus > Perodicticus potto. The sequence continues at coordinate 4,629 of CAUYRH010072121.1, forward strand.
CGCCTAAGCCCAGGAGTTGGAGGTTGCTGTCAGCTGTGATGCTACGGCACTCTACTGAGGGTGACAAAGTAAGACTCTGTCTCTACAAAAAAAAAAAAAAGATTTTGAGCAGGGGCCAGGTGCAGTTGCTCACAACTGTAATCCTAGCACTCTGGGAAGCCGAGGTGGGTGGATTGCTTGAGCTCACCAGTTCAAGACCAGCCTGAGCAAAAAGCGAAAACCTGTCTCTAAAAATAAAAACAACTGAGGCAAGAGGATCCCTTGAGCACAAGAGTTGGAGGTGGCTGTGAGCTATAATACCACGGCATTCCACCCAGGGTCCCAGGGTGACCCGCTTGAGACTCTGTCTCAAAAAAAATATGTGTGTGTGTGTGTATAGAGAGAGAGAGAGAACAGGGATATATCTAAGGCTGTTTTAATTTAGAAAAATCACTGAGGTGATCATGGGGAAGATGGCTCCAAGTAAGACTGGAAGAAGCAGGAGAATATGCATCTGCTATAGCATCAGTGGGAATAAAACAGAATAATATGAAAAGCAGGAAACTTTTAGAATAGAAGTAAGGGGCAGCACCTGTGGCTCAACGGAGTAGGGGCACCGGCACATATGCCAGAGGTGTTGGGTTCAAACCCAGCACCAGTCAAAAACTGCACAAAAATTAAAAAATAAAAAAAATAGAAAAGAATAGAAGTGAGGTTGATCCAGCCTAAATCTGGTGCACTGGTGTTTGTTTTGTTTTGTTTTGTTTTGTTTTGTTTTGTTTGAGACAGAGTCTCACTTTTTCACCCTGGGTAGGGTACAGTGCCGTCATAGCTCACAGCAACCTCAAACTCTCGGTCTCAAGCGATCTTGCCTCAGCCTCTCCAGTAGCTGGGACTACAGGTGCCCTCCATATTGCCCAGCTATGTTTAGAGACTGGGTCTTGCTCTTGATCAGGCTGGTCTCAAACCTGTGAGCTTAGGCAATCTACCCTCCTCAGCCTCCTAGAGTGCCTGGAATAGGCATGAGCCACCATGCCCAGGGTGCTTTATATAGACACTTATAGCAGCAAAGACTAGAACAGTCATATTCTCATGGGTACCCATTCTAGGATCTCTCTCTTAGTTTAGAAATAATTTATTACCTGTTTGTGTTAGTATTATTTTCTAATTAAATAGAACAGCATGAATTTGCCACTTTTAACTGACTTCATTTTTTTTTTTTTTTGGAGACAGAGTCTCACTATGTCACCCTGATATGTATAGTTTGTTCTACTTAGCCTACATAAAAATTATTATATGTATTTTAAGATGTTTTAGAGAGATAAAATTTAAGTGACCCTTAATTGATCCATTTTACAACTAAATAATTTTATATTTCAATTAGAGAACCTGAAATATAAGAGATTTATACCTAGCGTATAACAACCAATTTTATACCCAATACATTGGGTATTTTCGTGATGATCTACTTTTCAGTTTGGAAATCTGTTTTTTCATTTTAGGTTTTTGGGCCATTTATATGCTGCAGAAGCACTCATCTCTCTCGACAGAATATCTGATGCTATTACTCACTTGAACCCGGAGAATGTCACTGATGTCTCCTTAGGGATCTCTTCAAATGAGCAGGACCAAGGTTAATGAGGACACATTTGATCAGAACTAGTCACCATTTTCACTTCCTTCCTGTCGTAATTCAGGAAGTGTGGAAATTTAAGGGCATGGTTGTAAAGAAAAGGAAGTTTTAGGTCGGCTTACCACATTTTGGGCTGTAGTTAACTTTGTAGTAATTATTTGCTAAGTAGACCTCAGAGTTGATTATCACATGGTCTAAATTCTCACTATTAAAAGGCTGATAGGCTGGTAGATATTTATGTTGATTCTAATAGTGTATTTTTTTCTTTGCAGTGCTTATATTTTCCAAGGGAAAGTAAAAATACTGCATTCAAAAGTCAGTTTTAAATCATGGCTACGTTTTTGAGGAAGTGTACTTAACATGGCATTCACTTTATTTGAGATTAGCTTTCAGATTAAGATGGTGGGGGTTGTTGCAATCTGATGTCTTTTAATAGCACTTCCACTATGTGAAAAGTGAATGTTGTGACAGGTTGCTTTGTATTTATTATATTTCCATTTTATAAGGAAAGTTAAGTTTTTAGAAAATAGCCTTTGTTGTCCTGCCCCTCAAATTCATTTTCATGTTTTTTGTAGGATCAGACAAAGGTGAAAATGAAGCAATGGAATCCTGTAAGTAAGAAGTTTTGTAAATACTTAAGTAGTCTGGCCTGCATCCCCCAATTTTAGACTCCAAATCTTGTGTCCTTCATTTGTCTGACAAATGGTGCTGTGCTTTGTTCTGAGTGGCTCCTCAAAGGTGGTAGATTTGGCTTCTGCCTTGCCCTTGGCGCGGCCTCTTCACTGGGATCTATATTCTTTTTTCCCCAGCTGGGAAGAGAGCCCCTCAGTGCTACCCTAGTTCCGTCAACTCTGCCAGGACTGTGATGCTGTTCAACCTTGGCAGTGCTTACTGCCTCCGAAGCGAGTATGACAAAGCCCGAAAGTGTCTCCACCAGGTGAGGCCAGAGTGAGAGGTGCCAAACCTCACAGCCAAAAAAGAGTTTGAGGTTATTTTTGTTATTTTGTTTGAGGCATCTAGTCAGTTTGTTAAACAGTTGAAATATTACTTTTCTGGATTTAAAAAGCTTTTCTGCAAGGGTAGCAACTGATCAGCATTTCAAATGAACCTAATACTTAGTGAAGAATTTTAGGGGGGGTTTTTTGTTGTTTTTTAGAGACAAAGTCTGTTGTCCTGGGTACAGTGCCATGGCTTCCTTCATAGCTAACAGCAACCTTGAATTCTTAGGCTCAAGGTATCTTCTTACCTCAGTTTTTTCATTTTTACTCTTGCTCTTACTCAGGCTGGTCTCAAATTCATTAGCTTAAGTAATCTTGCCTCAGCCTCCCAGAGTGCTAAGATTATAGGGATGAACCGCTGTGCCCAGCCCTTTTTCTGTTCATTTGGTTTTTGAGACAGTCTCACTTTGTTGCCCTCCGTAGAGTGCTGTGGCATCATAGCTCACAGCAACCTCAAACTCTAGAGCTCAAGCAATACTCTTATCTTAGCCTCCTGAGTAGCCAGGACTACAGGCATGCACTACCATGCCTGGCTAGTTTTTAGAGACGGAGTCTCACTCTTGCTTAAGGTGGTCTTCCAACTCCTGAGCTCAGGCATTCCACCCACCTCAGCCTCCCAGAGTGCTAGGATTACAGGTATGAACCTCTGAGCCCAGCCCCTGGAATTTATCTTAATGATTTTTGCCCCCCAAAATTGTACCAAAGTAAAGCAAAGCTCTGCTTGACACAAGCATGTTGTGCAAGCATTAGCAGTTCTACCCTCACTACACATTCATTGGACATTAGTGCAACCCAAGAAAAAGATGGTTTCTTTTTTTTTTTTTTTTGAGACAGAGCCTCAAGCTGTCACCCTGGATAGATTGCTGTGGCATCACAGCTCATAGCAACCTCCAATTCCTGGGCTCAAGCAAGTCTCTTGCCTCCGCCTCCCAAGTAGCTGGGATTACAGGCGCCCGCCACAACGCCCAACCATTTTTTGGTTGCAGCCATCATTGTTGTTTGGCTGGCCTGGTCTGGATTCGAACCCACCAGCTCAGGTGTACGTGGCTAGAGCCTTAGCCCATTGAGCCACAGGCGCCGAGCCAGAAAAGGATGGTTTCTTAATGATTTTAATAATTAAAATTCCAAAAGATTGACCAGGTGCAGTGGCTCGTGCCTATAATCCTTTGGTAGGCTGAAGCAAGTGGATCCCCTGAGCTCAGGAGTAAGCAAAAAGTGAGACCTCCATCTTTACTACAAATAATAAAAACTGCCCAGGTGTTGGCTCAGCACCTGTAGCTCAGTAGTTAGGGCGCCAACCACATACACCTGGGCTAGAGGGTTCGAACACAGCCTGGGCTGTTAAACAACAATGACAACAACAAAAAAAATAGCCGGGTGTTGTGGGTGCCTGTAATCCCAGCTGCTTGGGAGGCTGAGGCAAGAGAATCGCTTATGCCCAAGAGTTTGAGGTTGCTGTGAGCTGTGATGCCACAGCACCCCACCAATGGCAACATAATAAGACTCTCGGCCCCTGTAGCACAGTGGTTACAGCACCAGCCACATACACCAAAGTTGATGGGTTCAAACCCAGCCTGGGCCAGCTAACCAACAATGACAACTGCAACAAAAAATAACCAGGCATTGTGGTGGGCACCTGTAGTCCCAGCTGTTTGGGAGGCTGAGGCTAGAGAATTGCTTAAGCCCAAGAGTTTTAGGTTGCTGTGAGCTGTGGCGCCACGGCACTCTACCAAGAGCGACATGGTGAGACTCCTGTCTCAAAAAAAAAATTTTTTTAAGCTACCCAAGTGTTGTGTCTGACACCTGTAATTTCAGCTACTCAGGAAGCTAAGTCAAGAGGATCTCTTTAGCCTAAAAGTTTGAGTTTGCTAGGAGCTCTGACGCCAGGACACTCTATTCAGGGCACAGAGAAAGATGCTTTCTCAAAAAAAAAAAAAAAAAGTTTTATATAATCCTGTATATGCATAAAAGATCTCTGAAAGGACACCCCAGAAACTGCTAACATTAGTTGTGGGGGTGACAGGGTGAAATCATGTGGCTGGAACATTAGACTGGGAGACATTTTGCTGTATACTCTTAGGCTTTTTGATTTTGACTTAATGTAAATTCATATTCAAAAAATTAATTATGGCTGGGCATGGTGGCTCACACATGTAATCTTAGCACTCTGGAGGTCAAAGCAGAGGATCACTTGAGGTCAGGAGGTAGAGAACAGCCTGAGCAAGAGCAAGAGCAAGATCCCATCTCTACCAGAAACAGAAAAAATTAGCCAGATATGGTAATGCACACCTGGAATCCCAGCTACTCCGGAGGCTAAGGCAGGAGGATCACTTGAGCTCACAAGTTTGAGGTTGCTGTGAAGTATGATGACACCACCGCACTCCAGCTAGGCAACAGAGCAAGACCCTGTCTCAAAAAAAAATTAATTATGACAGCTGCAACCCAAAATATAGCCAGGCATTATGGCAGGCATCTGTAGTCCCAGCTACTTGGGAGATGGAGGCAGGAGAATTGCTTGAGCCCAGGAATTGGAGGTTGCTGTGAGCTGTGACGCCACGGCACTCTACCCAGGGTAACAGCTTGAGGCTCTGTCTCCAAAAAAAAAAAAAAAAAATTATAAATACACATTTCAGAAAGACATACATATCTTTCAGAAATTTGGGGTTTGGGGTGACACCTATAGCTGAAGGAGGAGGACACCAACCCCGTATACTAGAGGTGGCGGGTTCAAGCCCAGCCCCAGCCAAAACTGCAAAAAAAAAGAAAAGAAATTCAAGTTTCAGAAGGCCAGTATTGGAGAAACTCCATGCACGCTAAAGAAAGCTACTGCAATATACATACAACTAAAAATAGACCTCTGAATTCTACTGCTGAAGAGGTACATCGTCAAGTCTCAGGGAAGATTTTGATTGGACCTCTTTAGGTTACCCATCCCTGGATCACTTGTGGCCATGGAACCATATGTATAGTAGGGAACTATTACTGCCATTGGCAGCCCTAGAGGGATTTCACAGAATTGGAAAGGGATAATTCTTCAAAAGGACATTGAAAACCCAATTATAGCACAAGAATACAGGGAAAAGGGAAAGGGAGGGGAGGGGAGGGGGGAGGATGGGTGGAGGGAGGGCAATTAGTGGGATCACACCTACGGTGCATCTTAGTAGGGTACTGGTGAAACTTATTAAATGT
>CAUYRH010072126.1:0-12827 GCA_963574655.1 Perodicticus potto
AGGCGCCTGTAGTCCTAACTATTCGGGAGGCTGAGGCAAGAGAATCGCCTAAGCCCAGGAGTTGGAGGTTGCTGTGAGCTGTGTGACGCCACGGCACTCTACCGAGGGCAATAAAGTGAGACTCTGTCTCTACAAAAAAAAAAAAAAAGAATCTGAGAGTTGGGCAGTGCCTGTGGCTCAATGGATAGGGTGCCAACCCCCGTATACTGAGGGTGGCAGGTTCTCGAACCCGGCTCCGGCCAAACTGCAACAAAAAAAATAGCCGGGCATTGGGCGGCACCTGTAGTTCAGCAAGTAGGGCACCGGCCCCATAAACCGAGGGCTGCGGGGTCAAACCCAGCCCCAGCTGAACTGCAAAAAAAAAAATAGCTGGGCGTTGTGGCAAGCACCTGTAGTCCCAGCTACTCAGGAAGCTAAGGCAAGAGAATCGCCTAAGCCCAGGAGTTGGAGGTTGCTGTGAGCTGTGTGATGCCATTGCACTGTACCCAGGGCGATAAAGTGAGACTCTGTCTCTACAAAAAAAAAAATAGCCGAGCGTTGTGGCGGGCGCCTGTAGTCCCAGCTACTCGGGACGGCTGAGGCAAGAGAATCACCTAAGCCTAGGAGTTGGAGGTTGCTGTGAGCTGTGACAACACAGCACTCTACCAAGAGTGACAAAATGAGACTCTGTCTTCTAAAAACAAAAAAAAAAGAAGAATCTGAGAGTTGTGAACCTTCTTGTCCCTGAAATCCATCTGTGTACAAACAGGAGTTTAGAACCCATCTTACAACATGGGGCCTCTGAGAATCTTAGTGATCACCCTCACTGGTTCCGCTAGAGCTGTTTTTCCCATAGTAGAGTCTGCAGACCCCATATCAGAAGACCCTGGGGGTTCTCATTAGAAGTGCAGATTGCCAGCCCCCACCTCAGGTCTTCTGAAAGGCACAGGCAGGAATCAGCACTCCAACAATCCTAATGGGCACTGGCCTCTGAGAACCAGGCAGGGAAGGGGGTCCAAGGATCCCGGTCAAGATGCCCCTGACCAGCCTGTCACCTGGTATTACACCTCAAGGGTGACGGACCCCTAGAGGGACCATGTTTACCTGCAGCCAATCTAGGTGGACCAGGGACACATGGTCAGCTCCCCCTCAATCTGCTGTCCTGTACAGTGTTCTCCAGATGCCTATCCTAATTTATGTCACTCCCAGAGGGAGCACAGGGTTCGTCCCTTCAGAAAGAGCCTGATTCTGACCCCTGGCCAGCTGGGGCCCTGCCTTCTTGCTGTGTCCATTACTTGTTCCTCTGTGTAGGGTCCAGGCTACCAGGGCCCCTGGCATTAAGTGTCTTAGTCCATTTTGTGTTGCCATCACAGAAAGCCTCAGACTGGGTAATTTATAAAGAAAAGAAATTTCTTTATTACAGCTCTGGAGGCTAGGAAGTCTAAGGCCAAAGGACTTCCTCTGGTGAGGGCCTTCTTGCTGGTAAGGACTCTGCAGGGGTCCCAGACCCACTCTCATGATAACTGACACAATCCCTTGATAACCCAGAAGTCCATTAGTCCATGCAGAGCTCTTGTGACCCAGTCACTCTTAAAGGCCACACCTCTTAGCACTTAGTACTATTACAGTCACACACCATGTAATGACACTTCAATCCATGACAGGCAGCATACATACATGTATGACGGTGGTCACAGCAGTAGGCCAAACCGTCCAGCCCATGTATGTGGTGGTCTCAACCATCTAGGTTTGGGCAAGCATACTCTCTGTTGTTCAAGGACAAGGAAATCATGTGTCTCTGAACATGTCCCTGTCTTTAAGCAACACACAACTATACTTTGGAGATTAAGTCTCAACGTGACTTTCAGAGAGGACAAGCATTCAAACCATAGCACCACGCACAAGCAGGCCTGCCCAAGACCCACTGAAGACTTATCCAGCTTCCTGCCTCGGCACTGATGCCCAGAGCTCTGCCCCGGTCCCTCAGCTCCAAGAAGGCCCCCCAGCCAGGTTTTCCTGATTTGCTGGGGTAGACACAGCAGTCAGCATTCCACTCTCCCAGGATCCCAGAGTCACCCCTGGAGGGCTCCTACAAACCTAAAACAGTATAGCCAGGGGCTTCAAAGTTGCGGGGGGAGGTGGTTGTTGTTGTTGTTTTTGAGACAGAGTCTCAAGCTGTCACCCTGGGTAGAGTGCCATGGTGTCACAGCTCACAGCAACCTCCAACTCTTGGGCTTAAGCGATTCTCTTGCCTTAGCCTCCCAAGTAGCTGGGACTACGGTCGCCCGCCACAATGCCCGGCTATTTTTTTGTTGTTGCAGTTGTCATTGTTGTTTTAGCGGGCTGGGCCAGGTTCAAACCCGCCTGCCTCAGTGTATATAGCCGGCGCCCTACCTACTGAGCTACAGGCACCACCTAAAGTTGTGAGTTTATTTTATTTCTTGAGACAGAATCTCACTATGTCGCCCTTGGTAGAGTGCTGTGGCGTCATAGTTCACAGCAACCTCAAACTCTTGGGCTTTAAGAGATTGTCTTGCTTCAGCCTCCAAGCAGCTGGGACTACAGGCGCCCACCACAGTGCCCAGCTATTTTTTGTTGGAGTTGTCATTGTTTTTGTTTTTGAAACGGAGCCTCAAGCTGTCACCCTTGGTAGAGTGCCATGGCATCACAGCTCACAGCAACCTTCCAACTCCTGGATTCAAGTGATTCTCCTGCCACCGCTTCCCAAGTAGCTGGGACTACAGGCGTCCACCAAAATACTCGGCTATTTTTTGGTTGCAGCCGTCATTGTTGTTTGGTGGACCTGGGCTGGATTCAAACCCACCAGCTCAGGTGTATGTGGCTGGCACCTTAGTCACTTGAGCCATAGGCGCCGAACCGCAGTTGTCATTGTTTAGCTAGCCTGGGCTGGGTTCAAACCCACCACCCTCGGTGTATGTGGCTGGCGCCGTAACCACTGTGCTACGGGCGCTGAGCCCAAAGTTGTGGGTTTAAATCCCAGCTTTGTCACTGACCAGCTGGGACTTTGGGCAACTTGCTTAACCTGTGTGGGCCCCTCATTTGTAAAATGAGGATAGAAATAACAGACTTCCCTGGATTGTTAGGAGAATTAAAGATGAAATCTGTGATGTGGCATGTGTAGGGCCTGGATCTCTAATCGGAATTCCTATTTTCTTTTCTAAACAAGGTAGCACTGCTGCCCTCATGGGGCAGAGGAAGTACTTAGAGGAGGGGGTACAACAGGATGGTTTAGGGGAGTGGTAGGGACAGGCAGAGGGTACAGCATTGTGGTGGCATTTTCAGTTGTTTCCAGAAGCTCCATTTGCCAAGGACAGACCCTGCACCAGCCCCTGGGTATCAGAGGTGTGTTCTGGGCTGTCTGGGGTTGGTGTGGGGTCCCAACCAGGAGCATGGACAGGCAGTGCCAGGATCAGGTCTCAGGGTGACCATGTTGCATTTCCCAGAACAAGAATGTGGTGGTGGCTGACTTTGGGCTGGCACGGCTCATGGTGGACGAGAAGACTCAACCCGAGGATCTGCGAAGCCTCAAGAAGCCAGACCGTAAAAAGCGCTACACCGTGGTGGGCAACCCCTACTGGATGGCACCCGAGATGATCAACGGTGAGTGGGTACCTCAATTGCCAGGGCCCCCAGACCCCTGGGCTAGACCTGGCACTATCTTCAGGGGGCCGAGGGGCCCAGCAGAGCTGTGGCCACCAAGCCTCTGGTTTCCCCCAAATTCCTCAGACCCTCTGCTTCCTCTTTGGATCCTGGTTAGTTTCCTGTTTCTGCTGTAACACATTCCTACACACTTGGGGGCTTAAATAATTGTACAGTTCCAGAGGTGCAGTGCCCAACATGAATCTCACCAGACTAAAGTCAAGGTGTCGGCTGGGCTGCACTCCTTCTGGTGTCTCCAGGGAGAATCTGTCTTCCTGTCATTTCTAGCTCCTGGGGACTGCCTCATTTCTCTCTTGTTGGAGAGCACTGGACCCACCTGGATAACCCAGGCTACTATCTCCAACTCAAGACCCTTAATTTAATCCCACCTGCAAAGTCCCATGTAAAGTAGCACATGCACACATACCGGGGGTAGGACTTGGGCATCTTTAGAAGATCATGGTTCTGCCTCCCACAGGGCCTCGCTCCCCTACTTCATTTCTTTGTGGTCAGTGGTCCTATGTATTACCAGAGTATACGTTAATAAAGTCCCACCACAAGCAGGTGATACACAAACACAGGTTCAGGGTGAGCCGACCACGGATCATACACCAGCATTGACCAAGTTAATATAGTTAACATATCCCAGACCCCTGCCCAGAGCCAGCCCCTGGTTTGCCTATAAGAGAATCTTCATGGTCCTTATTATTTTTTCTTTTTTTTAGAGACAGTCTCACTTTGTCACCCTTGGTAGAGTGCCGTGGTGTTACAGCTCACAGCAACCTCCACCTCTTGGGCTCAGGTGATTCTCTTGTCTCAGCCTCCCAAGTGCCTGGGACTACAAATGCCCACCACAACGCCAGCTATTTTTTTTTTTATTGTAGTTATCATTGTTGTTTAGCTGCTGCCTGGGCTGGGTTTGAACCTACTAGCCCTGGCATATGTGGCTGGCACCCTAGCTGCTGAGCTATAGACACGGAGCCTGGTCCTCTTCTTATGCATGTCTTGCCTGTCTCTTACAATCAGTTGTAAACACCACTTGGACCAGCCTGTCTGTCTCATTTATTTATCTTTTTATTTATTTATTCATTCATTCATTCATTTAAAGACAGAGTCTCACTCTATACCCTGGGTAGAGTACCATGGCATCATAACTCACAGCAACCTTAAACTCTTGGGCTCAGGCAATCCCCTTGCCTCACCCTCCCAAATAGCTGGGACTACAGGTGCCCACCAGTAAGCCCCAATTAGTTTTTCTATTTTTAGTAGAGACAGGGTATTGCTCTTGCTAGGGCTAGTCTTTAACTCCTGAGCTCAGGTGATTCACCCACCTCGGGCCTCCCAGAGTGCTAGGATTACAGGGGTGGGCACGGTGGCTCACTGTGCCCACCCCTGTCTTTTATAAGGATACTTGCTATGGCACTTAAGGCCCACCAGATAGTCCTGATTCTCTGCTCAGATCCTTAACTTAAGCACACCTGCAAGGACCTTTTTCTCCCGTACAGTAACATTCACAGGTTTCAGGAATTGAAGTATTTGGGGCCACCAGAGAGTTCACAATATTTCTGAAATCACACAACTGGTCAGTGGCCATGCTGAGCCTGGAACTCCTTGCCCAGGGCTCTCGTTCTCCGGTCCTCAGAGGTCTGGAAGGGTTGCTCAGCCTGGTGGGGTTGGAGTCAGAGCCTAAGCCCTGATGTCCATGGGTATAGCTAGCATCTGCCCCCTGATCCTGATCTCCTGGCCAGGACATCCCCTCCCATTGGATGGTCTCTGGCCCAGCACCATCTGGCGTCATTCCTTGTGCTGTTTCACCTGCTAACAGTCTGTTTCTTTGCCCAGGCCGCAGCTATGATGAGAAGGTGGATATATTTTCCTTTGGAATTGTCCTGTGTGAGGTAGGTCGCAGGGTCAGTGGCAGTGGTGGCAGGACCCAGGGCTCCTCTGCACACCCCATACTCCCAGTTTGTTTGGTTTTTTTTTTTTTTGCAGTTTTTGGCCAGGGCCTGGTTTGAACCCACTACCTCTGGTATATGGGGTCGGCGCCCTACTCCTTTGAGCCACAGGTGCCATCCAACCCATACTCCCAGGCTACAGACTGGGGAGCTATTAGGGCCTCAAGCCATGATGGCCTCTGGGAACAGGGCTGCTCATAGCAAGGAATGGCCTGACCCCAATGGGAAAGGGGAGTTGGGCTGGAGCCAGGCCAATTGTGACCTACCCTCAAACTACCTGGATAGCATCCAGATTTCCAGGATAGGGTGCCCCTGAGATAACTGCTGGGCTTTGTGCTGGACAGATCATTGGGCGGGTGAACGCAGACCCTGACTACCTGCCCCGCACTATGGACTTCGGCCTCAATGTGCGAGGCTTTCTGGACCGCTATTGTCCCCCAAACTGCCCCCCAAGCTTCTTCCCTATTACTGTGCGCTGCTGTGATCTGGACCCTGAGAAGAGGTGAGTGGGGTGGAGCTGCCTTGAGGGTGGGGCTGATCACCAGGAGAGCCAGACCCACCATCCACCCTGTGTGTCACCCAGGCCCTCCTTCGTGCAGCTGGAGCACTGGCTGGAGACCCTCCGCATGCACTTGGCCGGCCATCTGCCACTGGGTCCACAGCTGGAGCAGCTGGAGAGGGGCTTCTGGGAGACCTACCGGCGTGGCGAGAGTGGACTGCCTGCCCACCCTGAGGTCCCTGACTGAGCCCAGCCCACCCAGCTGCCCCTGTCCCTACCTCCAGAAAATCTACCCTCACAGATTCCTCTGCCAGAGGTGGCCAGGTGTGGAGCCCTCAGCTGAGGCAACAGGCACCCAGAGCCAGGCCCTGATTTGCCTTCTCCTACCCTGCAAACCTCGCCCCCTGCCCTCCCTCTGCCCAGGCCCAGGAGCTGGCCCAGGAGCTGGCCCAGCCTCACACACCATCCTGTGGCCCTGCTATACCTCTGTCTTGGCTTCTCCCTGCATGAGCTGGAGGGCCTCATGAGTTGTGCCCCATCCCGCACACCACTGCCCCTGGCCGTCCTACACATGCTGCACCCATATGCAGCCCTCCGAGGCTGGGCTGGGTTGCAGCCCCTGAACTGTGCCCTGTAACAGCTGGGTGCATGGGAGGGTATATGTCCTGGGCAAGGCCAAGTTCCCAGGAGTCTGCATTCCCAGGAGCCAAATGGCGAGTCTGGGGCCCACTGTCCCCCAAGGATGTCTAGGGAGCAGCAGGGATTGATAATTATCCAGTCCCCCAAAGCAGAGAGACATCTGATCCTAGCCATGGAAGGGCTGAGCAGCAACCCTGCCTCTCACTTTGGGTCTTTTTCCTTTCTTTATCAAAGCCACTTTAGTGAGAAACAGGTACTAGGCCTCAGGGTAAAGAGGGGTCCCTTGGAGGGAAGGGAGCCGCAGTGCCTGGCGCAGGGGGCAGCTGGGCCAAGGGCACAAGGCAAGTGTCCACCAGCAGCCCAGCCCCGAGGTCATCTCAGTACCCCTTCCCAGCCTCTCCCTGAGGCTCCCTGCCCTTCCTCACGCTCCCTCCCCCGTCCTCTGGGTTCTTTCTGTGTAATCTATTTTTTAAGAAGAGTTTGTATTATTTTTTCATACGGCTGCAGCAGCAGCTGCTGGGGGCTTGGGGTTTTATTTTTTTGGCGGGCGGGGTGGGAGGGCCATTCTGTCACTTTGCCTCAGTTGAGCATCTAGAAGTATTAAAACTGTGAAGCTTTCTCAGTGCACTTTGAACCTGGAAAACAATGTAAACAGGCCCATGGGACTATGACTTAAGGAGTGGGACACACTCACCCCATCCAGGAATCGTGACATCCAAGGAACAAAACCCAGACTCAGAACAATAAAATAAATTCCATACTCCCCACCCTGGTCCTATGTGGCAGTGTGTGTATGGGGGTCCCAAGGAAATAGTGGAAACAAGAGAAAAATTAAAAGCCTGATAGGAAGACAAGGGTACAGGGGTGATGGGGCCATCAGAGGATATCAAGGGCAGAAAGTACCTGCAGCCCAAGTTTATAGGGTGGCAGAGGTCGTGGCCCAGCCAGGACAAGGCTGGGTTTGGGGAGATAGGGGGTACACTCAGGAATATAGTGCTTTTTCATACTTAATGATGTCTTCTAAAACTAAAGGATCCTATCAGGAAGACAGAACCATACTAGTTACTTAAAATGTAGGTCATTTAATACACAGAAACCTTCACACAGTTACTTTAAATGTAGAGCATTTATGGGAGGCCAAGGCAGGTGGATTGCCTGAGCTCACAGGTTTGAGACCAGCCTGAGCCAGAGTAAGACCACATCTCTTAAAAAAATTTCTGGGCGTTGTTGCGGGTGCCTGTAGTCCTAGCTACTTGGGGGGCTGAAGCAAGAGGATCACTTGAACCTAAGAGTTTGAGGTTGCTGTGAGCTAAGATGCCATGGCACTCTACCAAGGGTGACCAAGAGAGACTCTGTCTCAAAAAATAAATATATAAAAATATAATAACATAGGGCGGCGCATGTGGCTCAGCAAGTAAGGTGCCAGCCCCATATACTGAGTGTGGCGGGTTCAAGCCCTGCCCCGGCTGAACTGCAAAAACAAAAAATAGCCAGGCGTTGTGGCGGGTGCCTGTGGTCTCAGCTACTCAGGAGGATGAGGCAAGAGAATCACCTAAGCCCAGGAGTTGGAGATTGCTGTGAGTTGTGTGACGCCATGGCACTCTACTGGGGGCAATAAAGTGAGACTGTCTCAAAAAAAATAAATAAAAATATAAGTAGTATTCTAATAAAATAAAAATAGCTAGGTGTAGTGGCGGGCACCTTGGGACCTGGCTACTTAGGACTACAAGAGAATCATTTGAGCCTAAGATTTTGAGGTTGCTATGAGCTGTGACACCATGGCATTCTACGTGGGGCAACAAAGTGAGATTCTGTCTCAAAAAAAAAGAAAAAGTAAAGCATTTAATACAGGGAGTTGTTTAGACAGGGAACTGAAAGACAGTGGAAGGCAAAAAGTGGAGCCATAGGGGTAATGGCTCACACCTGTAATCCCAGCACTCTGGGAGACCAGTGCAAGTGGATTGTCTGAGCTTACAGGTTCAAGACCAGTCTGAGCCAGATCAAGACCCTGTCCCTAAAATAGCCAGGCATTGTGGCGACTCAGAAGGCTGAAGCAGGAGAATTGCTTGAGCCCGAGAGTTTGAGGTTGCTGTGAGCTATGACATCACACCACTCTACCAAGGGTGACAAAATGTGACTCTGTCTCTAAATAAATAAATAAAATAGGGCGATGCCTGTGGCTCAGTGAGTAGGGCGCTGGCCCCATATGCCAGAGGTGGCGGGTTCAAAACCAGCCCTGGCCAAAAACTGCAAAAAAATAATAATAAATGGGCAGCGCCTGTGGCTCAATGGGTAAGGTGCCGACCCCATATCCCTAGGGTGGTGGGTTCAAGCCCAGCCCCAGCCAAACTGCAACAAAAAAATAGGGCGTTGTGGCGGGCGTCTGTAGTCCCAGCTACTCAGGAGGCTGAGGCAAGAGAATCACCTAAGCCCAAGGAGTTGGAGGTTGCTGTGAGCTGTGATACTACTGCACTCTACCAAGGGTTAATAAGTGAGACTCTGTCTCAAAAAATAAATAAAATAGCCAGGCATTGTGGTGGGTGCTTGTAGTCCCAGCTACTTGGGAGAGTGAGGCAAGAGGATCTCTTGAGCCCAAGAGTTTGAGGTTGCTGTGAGCTATGACATCACACACTCTACCCAGGGTGACAAAGTGCAACTCTGTCTCAAAAAAAAAAAAAAAAAAAAAAGGGGCTCGGCGCCTGTGGCTCAAGCGGCTAAGACGCTAGCCACATACAACTGAGCTGGCGGGTTCAAATCCAGCCTGGGTCCACCAAACAACAATGACGGCTACAATCAAAAAATGGCCGGGTGTTGTGGCGGGCGCCTATAGTCCCACTTACTTGGGAGGTGGAGGCAGGAGAATCTCTTGAGCCCAGGAGTTGGAGGTTGCTGTGAGCTGTGATGCCACAGCACTCTACCCACGGTGAAGCTTGAGGCTCTGTCTCAAAAAAAAAAACAAGAAAAAAAAATGGATCCTGAAGCAACCCAGAGATGACTGACAGCAGGAAATAGCTACACCCTTGAGGCTGGGGCCTTTAAGGACAGATGTGGTCACTTTAGTTCATTGATGTGTAAATTCCTCCTAAACTTGGTAGTTTAATCAGTGATCACTCATTGCTCATAATTTCTGTTTTTCAAGATCCTGGGAGCCAGGCTCCACCTGTGGCTCAAAGGAGTAGGGCGCCAGCCCCACATGCCGGAGGTGGCAGCTTCAAACCCAGCCCCGGCCAAAAATCACAAAAAAGAAAGATCTTGGGAGCCACATGCCTGTGTGATTTGGGTGTGGATTTCAGTCCTTTGAGGGTGTGATTGGGGATTAGGTTCCCTTACAAGGACCCTTTATGTGGCTCGCTCATGCAGCACCCAAGTTGATGCTGGCTATGGGCAGGGGTCGTTGATTTACTGCATGGTCCTCTCCACAGGCTGCTTGAATATGTCCCCACAGCAGCCTTCAAAATGAGCACTTCCCAAGAGCAAATCAAAGTGCCACTGCCTTTTTTTTTCTTGAGACAGAGTCTCACTTTGTCACCCTCAGTGAGTGCTTTGGCATCATAGCTCACAACAGTCTCAAACTCTTGAACTCAAGCGATCCTCTTGTCTCAGCCTCCCAAGTAGCTGGGACTATAGGTGCCTGTCATAGCACCCAGCTATTTTTAGAGCAGGGATCTCACTCTTTTCCAGGCTGGTCCTGAGCTCAGGCAATCCACCTGCCAGGGCCTCCAGGAGTGCTAGGATTACAGGCGTGAGCCGTTGCACCCAGCCTAGTGCCACTGCCTTTTATGGCCTAGGCTCAAAAGTCACACCACATCATATTCCACTGGTCACAGCCAACCCTGATTCAGTGGGGGAGAGAACCACACAAGGCTGTGAATACCAAGACCAGAAATGCATTGGTGGTGGTTGTCAAGGTAGTTAACTAGGAGCTTGGAGGCTTGGAGGGGGCTGCACTGTAAAACCCATGCTGGGATTCTGTTTTTGTTTTTTTTTTTTTTGCAGTTTTTGGCCGGGGCTGGGTTTGAACCCACCATCTCTGGCATATGGGACTGGCTCCCTACTCCTTTGAGCCACAGGTGCCGCCCCACGCTGGGATTCTTGATGCGTGCAGTTGGGTGGGAAACTTTATTTTTTTCTTTTTTGAGACAGACTCATTCTGTCTCCCCAGACTACAGTACTATGATGTCAGCCTAGCTTATAGCAACCTCAAACTCCTGGGTTCAGGAGATTCTTCTGCCTCAGCCTCCCAACCAGTTGGGACTACATGCACCCACCACAAAATGCCCAGCTAATTTTACTAATGTTTTTAGTAGATATGGGGTCTTGCAGCCGGGCGAGGTAGCTCACGACTATAATCCTAACACTCCTGGAGGATGAGGCAGGTGGATTGCTTGAGTTCACGACTTTGAAACCAGCCTGAGCAAAAGGCAAGACCCCGTCTCTACTAAATATAGAAAAACCGAGGCAAGAGGATCACATGAGACCGAAAGTTGGAGGTTTCTGTGAACTATGATACCATGGCACTCTACCCAGGGTGACAGCTTAAGACTCTGTCTCAAAAAAAGAAGAAAAATAGGGTCTTCCTTTTGCTCAAGCTGGTCTCCAACTGCTGAGGTCAAGCAATTCCCCTTCAACCTCCCAGAGGGCTACAGACGCCTGCCACAACACCTGGCTATTTTTTAGAGATTGAGTCTTGCTCTTGCTCAGTCTGATCTTAAACTCGGGAGCTCAAGCAGTCCACTGACCTCAGCCTCCCAGAGTGCTAGGATTGGAGGTGTGAGCCACCACACCTGGCCAGGACACAGAAAATTTTAACAAAGAAATAGAATTTACAATTTTTTTATTTTTTTTAAGAGACAAACTCTTACTTAGTCGCCCTCAGTAGAGTGCCGTAGCATCACAGCTCACAGCAACCCTAGCTGTTGGGCCTCAGCCTCCCAAGTAGCTGGAACTACAGGCACCCACCACAACGCCCGGCTATTTTTTGTTGCAGTTTGATCAGGGCCAGGTGTGAACCAGCCACCCTCGGTATATGGATGGGGCCAGCGCCCTACTCACTGAGCCACAGGTACCGCCCAGAATTTACAATTTTTTTTCTTTTTTTTGTAGAGACAGAGTCTCAATATTATGGCCCTCAGTAGAGTGCCATGGCGTCACACAGCTCACAGCAACCTCCAACTCCTGGGCTTAGGCGATTCTCTTGCCTCAGCCTCCCAAGTAGCTGGGACTACCGGCACCTGCCACAGCACCTGGCTATTTTTCTGTTTTGTAGTTGGCCGAGGCCAGGTTTGAACCCACCACCTTCAGTATATGGGGCCAGCGCCCTACTTGATGAGCCACAGGCACCACCTCAGAGTTTACAATTTTTAAAAGAGATTTTATTTCCCTCTTGAAATTCTCCATTTCCACCCACATTTACCCACCTTTTCCTTTTATGTATTTATTTATTCATTCATTGATATGTTTGTTTGTTTGTTTGTTTTTAAACAGAGCCTCAAGCTGTTGCCCTGGGTGGGGTGCTATGACATCACAGCTCACAGCAACCTCAAACTCTTAGGCTTAAGCTAATCTCTTGCCTCACCCTCCCAAGTAGCTAGGACTACAGGCACCCACCACCACACCCAACCATATTATTTTGTTACAGTTGTCATCATTTTAGCTGACCAGGGCTGGGTTCGAACCTGCCACCCTCAGTGTATGTGGCTGGTGCCATGCCAACTGAGCTACAGGCACCACCCCCAGAAATACTATTTAATGGCTGATAATGACTTACCCTGAAATTATGAAACAAAATGTACTTACTGTATTGTTTTTAAGATGTCACCTGGGCCTGGCTTGGCACCTGTGGCTCAACGAGCTAAGGCGCCAGCCACGTACACCTGAGCTGGAAGGTTTGAATCCAGCCCCGGGCCCGCCAAACAACGACAGTTGCAACCAAAAAATGGCCGGGCATTATGGTGGGCGCCTGTAGTCCCAGCTACTTGGGAGGTGGAGGCAGGAGACTCGCTTGAGCCCAGGAATTGGAGGTTGCTGTGAGCTGTGATGCCACAGCACTCTATCCAGGGTGACAGCTTGAGGCTCTATCTCAAAAAAAAAAAAAA